>PVIA01009744.1:0-58190 GCA_004024845.1 Tonatia bakeri | reverse complement strand
AGAACCACAGAAATGGAGATCACATGGAGGGTTAGCAACAGGGAAGTGGGAGGAGGAGAGAGGGGGAAAAGATATAGAGAATAAGTAGCATAGACAATAGGTAGAAAATAGAGGAAGGGCAAGAATAGTATGGGAAATGTAGAAGCTAAAGAACTTATGACACATGGACATGAACTAAAGGGAGGGAATGTGGGTGGGAGGGGGTGTTCAGGGTGGAGGGGAGTGAAGGCAGAAGATGGGACAACTGTAACAGCATAATCAATAAAAATAATAATTATAAATTTTCTACTATTACAAGATCATAAAGATCTTCTCATATTTTACAACTGGACCTAATGTAATACTATATACCAACTATACTTTTAAAAAGATATTCTTTTATATTATCTCTTAAAAATTTTCCAGGTATTTTTCTCTCCATAATCTATATAATAAGAAAACAGGATGACATTATGCATACTGTTTTATAACCTGTTGTTTTGTCATTTAGCAACATATATTGAACATCTTTTCATGTGAATAAATGTGTCAGTAGTGTTGTGGGTGGGGTTTCCCAGGAAACAGACTCAGGCAGAGATTTGTGTGCAGGAAGTTTATTAGGTAATGTTTTCAGGATCAAATGTACGATGGAAGGAAATAAAGTAGGATTAGACAAGACGGCAAGCTAGGCAATGATGCAGGAGCAACAAGGGCTCCAACTTTGTAACTTAGATGGCCCTATAGCATTGTCCCAAGTTGTAGAAAGAAGGCTGAGTCTTTACACTTCCAAGTTGTTAGATGGGGGCTGTCCCTGCGCCCCACACATCCCCAGCCCCCACTTCCCAAGGGAAAGGGATCATGATGTAGGCAAGGCAGCTGACTTCAACGGAGTACGAGTCCTGGAGATAGCTGTCAGCCTGTAGCACTGCCAATATCTGGGACTCCTGAAAGCATATCTAAGCAGCACATCACAGAATCCACCATAGTTAGGGACATTTTGACTCTAAATAGCAGAAAACCCAACTGACCCTTACTTATTAAGTAAGGGTCAGTCTCACTTAACAGAAAGTCTGCAGTAGGAGATTGCACGCATCAAGAGTATCTGTCCTTTTTATTAGAAAAGCAAAACTGAGGAACAAAGTTAAAAGACACATGGATAAAAACTAGGGGGAGGGTGGTAATGGGAGGGAAGTTGGGAGGGAGGGGTGGGTGGGCTGGATTGGGAGTAAAGGGGAAAAAAACTGTACTTGAACAATGACTAAACTAAAATTTAAAAAAAAGGAAAGAAAAGCAAAAATGTTCCCAGAAGTCCCCAGTAGACTTCCTCTGAATATGTAATTGGCCAGAACTGGATCACAGGTCCATCCCTATGTGCAGGGGAAGCTCGGAAAGTGGGGACAGCATTGTCGTGATTTTGTGTCTGGAGCAGTGAACACTGCTGCCCTGAACAGTCTTTGAGATCTGCTGACAAAGAAAAGGAAAAAGGATATTAGACATGGGAACTAACAAGGCCGGTCACAAATAGAACTCTGGAGAATTATTTTTAATTACTGCATATGGACATAACTTACTGAAACGGTCTCCATGTTGCTGGATATTTGGTTGTTTCCAGCCTTTTGCCATTAGTCACTGTGCTGCAATAAACATTCTTGTATTTTGTTTTCTGTCCATATCCTCAATTATTTCTTCAGGATGAAATGCTACATATGTAACTGCTAGGCAGAAAAACTACCTTGTACCTTGTACCTTGTACTTTTCAATGTAGATTACCAGGATGTACCTTAAAAAGTTCTCTAAAAATTTGTTTTCCATGAGCAGTGAAGGAAGAGACCTAGCCTTACTGATACTGGATATTAACTTTCTCATTAATTTTCATCAGTCTTATAGTCTTTAAAAAGTACCTAATTTTAACTTGCATTCTATATTGATTTTTATTGGCCATATTTTCTAATTTTTGCACTGTGGTCCAAAAAGAATGTGCTTTGGAAAGTATTGAAATATAATCAGTGTTTTGTTTTGTGCTGTGAGGGTTAATTTCAACAGGCCTGAGTTGTTTTGCTGACCAAAACATGAAACATACTGATTAATAATGTTCCCTTTTAAGCACAGCTGCAAGACTTTCAGGGTTTTCAACACAGTTTGTTAAAAGTTTGTACTGATAATGAGACTGAAGATTTACAGGTGGCCTTGGTGTTACAGACTTCCCTCCTCTGACCGCCTCCTACTCCTTCCCTGGAGAGCTCTGCTGTTGAGTCTGTTTACATTTCAGGAAAATGGCTGGGTGTTAAGAATACCTAAACATATATTTGTAATTAGTATTCACAGAACCAGCAGAAGAGCTACGCAAAAGTACTTTATAACATGAAATATTTTTATGACCTACAAATTGCATTCTGTATAAGTGCCAAAAATATTTTTAAAATATCACTCAGGAAGGAAAAAGAAGAAAAAGTCGTTTGGCAAATTAATCCAATGAAGAATGATGACACGAATTTAGAAACTTACCTCATAGCTATCTTATTGGGAAACATGGCAGTTCTGTTTTCAAAACATTTACTAAATATGTAGTTCATGAATAATAGATCTCGAACTCCAGTTTATATTTTCTTAATGAAAGAGGTTAACAGCTATTATGGTAAAAACAATCATAATGCTATAAATGCTATAAATCCAACAAAATAACTTGACTATTTTATTGTCTTTAAATATATGAATATACTTGTAGTAAAATGGCTGGAATTATTTTATTGAATTTTATGACTCATATACTCACTGTTGTACTTTATAATTTTTGCACACATTATAGTGTTGCATATAAATACTAAGTATTTACTAGCTCTGAAAAATATTCTGTAAGTCTACATGCACTTAAATTTGAAGATACAGGAAAATGAATTTAGTAAAAATTATTTACTATATTATAGCTTCTAAATTAATGTTATCTTTGGAATAGAGAGTAATAAAATAAACTACCTTAGTACAAAAGTCTGATATGTAAATACATGGCCACTACAAGAATATACTTACATATATCAAAATAGTAAAGATTAAAAAGAATTAGACTACCCAATTCAAATAAGAATGCAGGGAAAATGAGCACTCTATTCTTTGTAGGTGGAAATGCAAGGCAGTGTAGTTCTTCTGTGAACCAATTTAGCAATACATAAACAGCATAAAAATTATTCATACCTTGGACTTAATCAATTTGTTTGTATCTGTGAGTCTTGTGGTCTAAGATAATAACCCTACATCCAGAAAAACTGGTATATACAAAAGTAGTTGTTACAACGTTATTTATAATGATGTAAGTTATAAGCAACTTAGACATCTAGAAGTTGGAGAATTAATGAATGATGAAGCCATTAAAATTCTATTTAAACTATATTATATCTATATAATGGACTTTAATAAAGCTATAAAATGGAGTGAGGAAGATCTCTGTGTATTGCTGTTAGGTGATCTGTAGTATATGGTATTAACTGAAAAAAGCAAGGTGCAGGGAAGTTTAATAGAAATGAGTAAATTTTGGATATATACATATAGGTACATATTTTCTGGTATTTTTCAAAATAAAGCAGTGAAAGGGTAAAGCAAAAGTAATTAAAGGAGGAGGGAGAGAATGTGGAAAGCACAAAAATGGAATGTAGACCTCTCTGAATACAGCTTGTTTCATATTTTTGCTTTGTGTAAAAGATGCCCCCCGAGGATCTCCCCCTCCTAGTGTTTACACATCTTTGTGTGAAGTTCCCTCCTACAATATACCTGTAGTCTATGTGACCAATGGAATTTGGCAGTAGTGATGGTACACAAATTCCAAGATTAGGCTCTTAAAAAGACAATGTGGCTTTGGTTTTACTCTTTCTCTTGGATCACTTGTTTTTAGGGAAGCCGATTGCCAGCAGTCCCATGTAGTAAGGATCTGAGCCCCCAGTTAAGCCTTGAGATGGCTGCAGCCTGAGCTGACACTTTGACTACATTTCATGAGAGACCCCAAACTATAAAAGAACCACCCAGCTAAGCAGGTCCAGATTTCTGACCCTTAAAAACTGTGAGATAGCCCTGGCTGCTGTGGCTCAGTGGATCAGGTACTGGCTTTCAAACACAAAGGTCGCTTGTTTGATTCCTAGTCAGGGCACATGCCTCAGTTGCAGGCCAGGTGCCTAGTTGGGGGCCTGTGAGAGGCAACCGAATCACACAATGATGTTTCTCTCTCTCTCTGTCTTCCTCCCTTCCGGTCTTCCTAAAAGTAAATAAATAAAATCTTTCCAAAAAACCTGTGAGATAGTAAAAGTTTGTTGTTTTAAGCCACTAAATTTGGTTTATTGTGCAACAATAGATCACTAATACTCATTGGAACAATAAGATTGTTCAAAATAGCCCTGGCTGGTGTGGCTCAGTGGATTGAGTGCTGGCCAACAAACCAAGGGGTCACTGGTTTGATTCCTGGTCCAGGCATGTGCCTGGGGTATGGGCCAGGTCCCCAGTGCAGGGGGTGTGAGAGGCAGCCACCCATTGATATTTCTCTCCCTTTCTCTCTCCCTTCCCTTCTCTTTAAAAATAAATAAATGCAATTAAAAAATTGTTCAAAATAATCACAAAACTGAAAATAATAAAGGAAAAAGGCTTTTCTTAAAAATTGGAGAAAAACCCTGGCAGATGTGGCTCAGTTGGTTGGAGCACTGTCCTGTAGACCAAAAGGTTGGGGGTTCGATCTCCAGTCAGGGCATGTGTAACCAATCGATGTTTCTCTCTCTCTCCTCTTCCACTCTTTCTAAAATCAATAAACATTAAAAAAAGTTTTTTTTAATTGAAGAGAAACTGACACAAGTGAACCTAAATAACCATATACCAAGTTGGCGGCAAAACTACACAGGACAATTATTTCAAGTGACTTGCAAACATAGTATTTTTACTGTAAATCCCTAGTGGGCTGGATCCTAAGGACAAAAAGAACTACAAATAAATGTTAAATGGCATTCAGTGATCTAATTGTTAGCAATAACACTGATATTGGTTCCTCTGACACTATTCTATCTATATAGTAGTATAAAGTAAATAAGTTATTATGTTAATGTCATTAAGAACCAAGATACATGAGAGAAAAACAGATATAAACACAAAATCAAAGAAATTAAGTAAAAATCCTTTAATGTTTAATTTGGATTGGGAATAGCAGTATTAATTCATAATTTATTTTTCTTTTTCTAAAATTTATATCTTTCTGCCCTGGCTGGTGTGGCCCAGTGGCTTGAGTGCCAGCCTGCGAACTGAAAGGTCACTGGTTCCATTCCCAGGGTAGGACACATGCCTGGGTTTCAGGCCAGGTCCCCAGTTGCAGGTGTGTGAGAAGCAACCAACATCAATGTTACTCTCCTTCTCTTTCTCCCTCCCTTCCCCTCTCTCTAAAAACAAATAAATAAAATCTTTTAAAAAATAATTAATTAAAATAAAAATTATATCTTTCCTAGCTCTGCGCACTGAAAATCCTAAAAGAAATGACAACACAATAGGAATAAATACCTAGCATCCAGTTTGTAGTGATTATAATTTAAAATAAACAAACATACAGAACTCCTTAGGGAAATGGCTAATTTCAATTCTGAGGCTGGAAATGTAAAAGATGAGCCTGGAATATCATGTCCTATTAGAAATTAAGAACTATAAGAGTCATATTAAAGGCCCCCCAAAACAACTTTTTAAGGGGTTTCCACTGGCCCACAATTGAACAATTTGAGCATCAAAAAGCATAATGACTGCAAAGTAGTATTTATATTTATACATCAAATATTTTAAAACTCTGAGTTCATAATGATAATAAAAAATAAATAAAACCTCGCCCTGGCTGGTGTAGCTCAGTGGATTGAGCACGGGCTGCAAACCAGGCATCGCAGGTTCGATTCCCAGTCAGGGCACATGCCTAGGTTGCAGGCCATGTCCCCCAGCAACCGCACATTGATGTTTCTCTCTCTCTCTCTCTCTCTCCCTCACTTCCCTGTCTAAAAATAAATAAATAAAATCTTTAAAAAAATAATAAATAAATAAAACCTCAATGGTCACTTTTTGGAGGCTGCTAGGACACCAACTTATTAATCATAAAATTGGCAGTGAAAGGAAAAAAATTAAACATGTATCCTGTATGACTGTATTTCAGAGCTTCTAGAATTGATGAGAAAGTACTTCATTATAAAAGAATTCAAGTTCTGAAAGTATGACAGAATTGGAAAATCACTATTTCATGAAGGAATGGTCTGGGTTATAGAAACACTTTAATATCCTGATCTAAGTGGAATTATGTAAATATTCACCAAGCAGTTCACTTAATTTTTGTGCATTTTATTGTAGGTAAAGTATACCTCAATTTAATTATTTTACCTCAGTTAACAAAAAAATCACCATTGTGCCTTCCAATGAGGTGTAATAGGAAGTACACAGCACCCTATGCAATATCCTTGCCAAAAAATTGAACCTGAATCTAACCAGGGCTCGACGTGTAACTGGCACCTTACAGAAAATAAAAGGGACAGAAGAACATGTTAAATGATACCGACAGGATACAATCAGATAAACTTAGAATATGGCACAATCTACAGGAAAAATGACATGGTTTCTTCTATGAATTAATGATATAAAAGAGAAAAGAAATGGGGAAGGAAGGGTTATATATTAAAAGAGATTTAAGAGACATATTAACCAAAACAATACCTAGACTTTGGGTCCTGATTCAAGCAAACCAAGTGTAAAAAAGCCATTTTTTTAAAAGATTATTTATTTATTTTTAGACAGAAGAGAGGGGGGAGAGAAACATTAATGTGTGGTTGCCTCTCATGTGCCACCCACTGGGGACCTGGCCTGCAATCCAGGAATGCGCCGGACTGGAAATGGAACCAGCAGCCCCTCCGTTCGCAGGCTGGTGCTCAATCCGCTGAACCACACCAGCCAGCGCATAAAAAGCCATTTTTTAGACAATCAGGAAAATCTGAACACAGACTGGGTATTAGATGATATTACAGAATTAGTTTTACTAGGTGTGATAATAGTATTGTGTTCTTAAAGTCTGTATCCTCATAGATACTTAAGTATTTATGGATGGAATTAGGTGACTTACTTTAAAATTCTCTAGGGGAAAAATACGGAGGGGAAAAAAATGAAACACAAAAGCCAAAGCAGTAATCTGTTGAAGCTAAGTGATAGACAAACTGGGACTCATGAAACTGTTCTCTCTATTTTTGTGTATGTTATTCAGCTATTAAGTTATTAAGCTCCAAACTCGCCCTTCTTATACGTGACCTTTTTTGATACTGGGGTGAGAGTCTGCCATCCGCTCTGCTTGTAGGGGGCGCTAGAGGGAGACTGCACGGCTGGGGAAGGACTGAGGAGCTTAAACTTTCTCTTTCCTGTTGCTTTCTAGCAGCTTCCGTCTTCAGTCAGCGTCGGTTACGCTGCAGCTCTTCGCCATTGCACCAGTAGCGTGTTTCCCAGTCTACAACTGAGTCCAGTTCGGCCTTTTCCAACATTCACAGAGCCAGTCTCATTGTAACCCCATCAAAAACATCAGCATGAGGTGAGTAGTGCCCTTTTTTCTGAGGTCTGGGGTCCAGCCCCCGTAGAGCCCTTCCTTGAAGGTTCTAAATTGTACAAATCTTTACTTTGTACCAGAGCCCTGGGGGTGATAGCTGCTTCTTGTGATTACTTTATTCTACTTTACCGTTCTTTTCACCGCTGGAGTTACTGACTTTATACCCACTTAACTTTTTTTTATATTAAATTATATCTGTTTGAATAGCTAATGTACTTTTGGACTCCTTGCTGAGGGCTGCTTCTGGGGATTCATTCCCCAGCATTTCCGGGCAGCCATATGTGTGGCGAAGGCAACTACAACAGTACCGTCGGCTCCAGTGGCAAGAGAAGCCCTCAGGCGAAGTAATGGAGAGCTAGCAATATGTGCTCTGCTAGGAACGGGGTTGCGGGGGGCGGGGGGTGGCATGACAGTATTTTTGCTACACAGCCAAATGCCCTTTATAAAAAATTAATTTCTAGTTACACAAGCAGTCATTGTCCTTGAACGATATTTAGTTAACTAAACGTAAGAGTAAGGTCCTCTCAAATCACCATCTGGGATCCTGATTCCCTTCTTTTCCTTCCTCCCCAGAGGTAACAACTGTTATTATCATTTATATGTTCTATTCTACATATATGCTCACTAAAACACATGGCATTATTTTGTAGATTTTTTTTGTTTTTATTTAATAGTATACACATCTCTTTGCAATTTGCTTTTTTTCACTAAAACAATTTGTCTTGGAAGTCATTCCATATTAGGACACATAGATCCACCTCATTTTTAAGTGCTGCGTAATATTCCCTAGTGTGAATATGCTGTTGTTTATTTCACTGTTGCCCTATGTTCCCTATTAACAAAATTCTATGATTAATATCTATGTCCCTGTGTCTTTGCACTTGTTTAGGAGTGTTTCTCTAGGGTACATACAGAGTAGTACAAATGCTGGGTCAGAGAGAATGCATGTTTCTTTTTTTTTTTAATTTATTTTTAGAGAGGGAAGGGAGAGGGAGAGAGAGAGAGAGGGAGAGGGAGAGAGAGAGAGAGGGAGAGAGAGAGAAATATCAATGTGCGGTTGCTGGGGGACATGGCCTGCAACCTAGGCATGTGCCCTGACTGGGAATTGAACCTGCGATGCCTGGTTCGCAGCCCGCGCTCAATCCACTGAGCTACGCCAGCCAGGGCAAGAATGCATGTTTCATTCATTCATTCATTCACTCATTTGTTTATATGTCACTGGGATGAATAACATGTTTGATTTTTTAAATATATATTTTTATTCCTGTCCTCCCACTCCCTCCCCTTTAGCAACTATCAGCTTATTCTCCATGACTGGTTCTATTTTGTTTATTCATTTATCTTGTTTTTTTTAGATTCCACATATAAGTGAGATCACATAGTCTTTATCTTTCTGTGTCTCACTTATTTCACTTAGCATAACACCCTCTAGGTCCATCCATGTTGTTGCAAATGGCAAGATTTCATCCTTTTTATGGCTGAGTAATATTCCGTTATATCCATCTTTATCCCTTCATCCATCTGGGGATACCTAGGTTGCTTTCATATCTTGGTTATTGTAAATGATGCTGCAATGAACATAGGGGTGCATATATCTTTTTGAATTAGTGTTTTTGTTTTCTTTGGATAAATATCCAGAAGTGGAAGTGCTGGATCATATGGCAGCTTTGTTTAATTTTTTGAGGAACCTCCATTACTGTTTTCCATAGTGGCTGTACCAATTCACAATCTCACCAACAGTGCATGAGTGTTCCCTTTTCTCCACATCCTCATCTACACTTGTTTGTTGATTTGTTGGTGACAGCCATTCTGACAGGTGTGAGGTGCCATCTCATTGTGGTTTTAATTTGCATTTCCCTGATGATTAGTGATGTTGAGCATCTTTTCATGTGTCTCTTGGTTTATTTAGGTCCTCTGCCCATTTTTAAATCAGATTATTTATGTTTTTGGTGTTAAGTTGTACAAGTTCTTTATATAGTTTGGATATTAACTCCTTATTGGGTGTATCATTTGTGAATATGTTCTCCCATTCAGTAGGTTGTCTTTTCATTTAGTTGAAGGCTGTACAAAACTTTTTTAGTTTGATATAGTCCCGTGTGTTTATTTTTGCTTTGTTTCCCTTGCTCAAGGAGGTATATTAAAAAAGCTATTGCTAAGAGTGATGTCAGTGAGTTTACTGCCTGTGTTTTCTTCTAGGAGTTTTATAGTTTCAGGTCTAACATTTAAGTCTTTAATCTATTTTCAGTTTATTTTTGTATATGGTATAAGAAAGTGGTTCAATTTCATATTTTTTCATGCATGTGTCTGCCCAGTTTCACCAACACCATTTATTGAAGTGAATGTCTTTACCCTATTGTATATCTTTACCTCCTTTGTCATATGTATATTAATTGACCATGTAAGCAAGGATTTATTTCTGAACTTTCTATTACTCTATTCCATTGATGTATATATCTGTTTTAATGCTAGTACCATAGTGTATTGATTATTTGTAGCTTTGTATTATAGTTTGATTTCAGGGAGAACAATACCTCTCATTTTGTCTTTCTCAAGATTTCTTTGGCTATTTGGGGTCTTTTGTGGTTCTATATAAATTTTAGAATTGGTTCTAATTCTGAGAAGAATCCCATAGGTAATTTAATAGGGATGCATTGAATCTGTATATTATTTTATGTATTAAGGATATTTTAATAATATTAATCCTTGCAATCCATGAACAAGGTATATCTTTCCATTTATTTGCAGCTTGTTCAATTTCTTTTTTAAGTTAAATTAATTGGGGTGGCATTGGTTCATAAAATTATATAGGTTTCAGGTGTATAATTTTATAATAGATCATCTGTATACTGTATTGTGTCTTTACCATGCAAAGTCCAGTATCCTTCCATCAGCATTTATTCCCCCTATGCTTTCTTCTGTTTCTTCCCAGCAACGCTCACCCTGCCCCCCACCACCCTTTTTGCAGAGTGTATATGTCTTTCACTTCTTTGGTTAAAATTTTTTTTAAGATTTTATTTATTTATTTTTAGAGAGGGGAAGGGAAGGAGAAAGAGAAGGAGAAAAACATCAGTGTATGGTTGCCTCTCACACGCCCCTTACTGGGGACCTGGCCCTCAACCCAGGCATGTGCCCTGACTGGGGATCGAACCTGTGACCCTTTGGTTCACAGGCTGGCACTCAATCCACTGAGCCACACCAGCCAGAGCTGTTTCGTTAAATTTCTTTTATTTTCTTTCGTTAAATTTTGATGCAATTATAAATAGGATTGTTTTCTTAATTTTTCTTGTGATCTTTTGTTATTGATAGAAATGCAAAAGATGTCTGTATATTGAGTCTGTATCCTGCAACTTTACTGAGTCATTTTATTAGTTCCAATAGTTTTTTTGGTAGAGTCTTTGGGGTTTTCTATGTATAGTATGTTAACTGCAAATAATGTGAGTTTTACTTCTTTTCCAATTTTGATGCCTTTTATTTCTTTGTCTTGTCTGATTGCTGGGGCTATGAGAATGCATATTTTGAAGCTAGCATTAGATGTTAAAAATATGTCAAAGTGTAGTTCCAACTTATAAGCTTTGATACTGTGACTTATAAGAAATATAAATTTGATCTTCATCCCTGTTTCACAGAGCTCCTAAAACCCTTGGAATTTCCAAAGTCACAGACCAACAGAGGTGTCTTTTGTTATGTTAATGATGTGGCTTTTGTAAAGAACGTAAGAATGGTAACTCCTTGGCAGTGGAACCAACCTGGTGATGAGAGTTGGAACTTTCAGTCCCAGCCCCCTGGCTTCTGGGGAGGGGAGGGGAGGGGAGGGGAGGGGAGCTAGAGGTAGACTCAATTACCAGTGGCCAATGAGTTAATCAATCATGCCTATGTAATGAAGCTTCCATAAAACCTCCATAAAAGGCCAGGCATCAGAGAGCTTGCAGGTTGGTGAACATGTGGAGATTTGTGGAGACTGGTGCTCCTGGAGAGGGCATGGAAGCTGCTCGCCCTTTCCCCACACCTTGTCCTATGCATCTCTTCCATCTGGCTGTTCCTGAGTCGTATTCTTTTATAATAAATCGGTAATCTGGTAAGTAAATGTTTTTCCAAGTTCTATGAACCAATCTAGCAAATTAATTTAATCCAAGGTGGGGTCGCAGGAACCTAGCCAGTTGGTACGAAGCATGGTTAAACAGCCTAGGCTTGCGACTGTGTCTGAAGTGAGGGTTCGGGGTCTGGGGCAGTTTTGTAGGACTGAACTCTTAATCTGTGGTATCTGATGCAATATCCAGGTAGATACTATTAGAATTGAGTTGTGTCGAATTCTTAAACATCCTCCTGGTGTCTGAGTATTGCTTGGGTTGTGTGGGTAGCCTCCCCATCTCCCACATACTTTGGAGTTGGGTTCTGGAATGCAAAAGGGTTTGTGTCCGTGAAATAGGAGTTGCTGGAATGGCCCTGGCTCACCAAAAATGTAGTTTGGGACGAGAAAAGATGAAGGGGAGGTGGATGAAGAGCCTTGATTCCTCGGTGGCCACATGGTCACCCATGGTATGGAGGGAGCAGCAGCTATTTTGCAATATTACTAAAGAGGGCTCCAGCCCTCATGGAACTGATTTACTGGATGCATGCGGAAATGCAAACTAATAGGAAAAAGGCAAAATATTCTATCCCTTCCCCCCTGGTTATTGTTATCTGTAATAGCTGAACTAAAAGTAGAGAATGCTGGGTCGAACTTTGATAGTAGACCAAGCTCAGATTTTATTGAGTCAAGAGTTTCGGCCACTAGCCTCAAAGCCAGCCTCAAGTAAAAATCAACGTGAGGGGAGGGTAAAACCCAAAAAACTGAAACCAGAGGGGGTAGATCAGTATCACCAGCTTCCTGAGGAAACTAGCTGCTGAAATGGGTTGTGAGAGTAACTAATTTCCGAGCTGAGTCTTTGGTTTTGAATGTCGTTGAGTGGGAGAGCGTGTTTGGATTGATAAAGGACCTACAGCTGACTATTGAACAATCACAGATGGTTATAAGTGATGGAGACACAGAAGAGGGTTATTTCCTGGAGTACATAGACAGCTTGGTGAACTGGATAAAAGACCAATGGAAGGCGTGTTTGCCCAGAGAAGGGGGGAATGTCCAGCTCCCCCTATAAACGCCAAGTGGAATAGCCCAAATGAAGCCGCTGATAATGCTTCCTTTGTGAGCTGTGTGGGACTGACTTTATGATAACTGGGATATTCACCTGCCAAATATGCCCATTGTTCAGGTCATAGCAAATGCTGTGGTGAAGAAGACCACTTTCACATGGGCACCAATATAACCTTATGTTGCAAAATGGAAAAACAGTTGAGAAGCCTCATGGAATTTGCTCTCTTCACCTTTCCCTCAGGGGCCTTACAGATGCTAATAGAAACATTAGGTTAATTAACAAGAGAATGGGAATAGGTTGAGGGGAAGAGTCTAGGGACTCTTCCCAACTACGTGGAAACTTTTAAAAGGTTAGAAAGAAATGAAGGTGAATAAAGCAAATATTGGTACAGGCAAAAAGGAAACAGAAGAGTTACAGGACTCGTCCCAACAGGTTGGAAATCCTTAGATGGTTATTAAGAAATGGGATGAATAAAGTAGATGTTGATGTTAAAACAAAGGTTTTAATACAGGACTACCTAAGGTTGGGCGGGTCAAAGGGACCCCCTGTTGATCCCCCAATATTAAAGGGCCCCAATTAAATCTGCTCTATTTATCCCATGTGGAGACATTTTAAAAGTTAAAAGGAAAAAATTGCAATGAGACACCTGAGTAGCAATCTGTTGGGACAGCAGTTAGGTGTATTAATCAAGGTAAAGATTGACAAAAGGGCCAGGGTCCTTTGACTTGACCCCTCACTGGGGACCTAAAGCAATTGCACAAGATAGTGTAAAATGATCGGGGTGGGGGGCAGAGAAGAGATATTCCCAGAGCTCCTTGACATGAGAGTCCCACTGAACTGTGGCACCAAAACCCTTTGGTGAAGCCCTTCCTTGGGGTACAACTAGATTGAGAGAAAGTTTAAAAAATGTAATGGTAAAAAAATAAATAAATAAATACAAAATAAAAAATGTAATGGTAGGTAGGATTACAAAAGTCTAAAGCAGGTATGATGAAAAGAAGTTGTGTCAACTTTATCTGAATTTTTTGTGGGAATGGATATTATGTCTGGTTTAAAAATACTTCCCATACCTAGTTTTGTAAAATCAAAACCTGTTGATGAAGTCCTAATGGAGGCTACAGAGGAGCGTTAGGGTTGGTGGAAATAAGGTAAAAAGTTTGTAGGAGAATTGGGATGTCTGAACATGCTTTATGCGAAGTAGTTGCATTTTTTTAATTGAGATATATATTGATATACAACATTAATTTCAGGTGTACAACATAATGATTTGACATTTGTGTATATTGGGAAACGCATCTTTCTTTATCTGATTGTATTATGGAGATCGGCTTGCATCTGACTTGAGGAATGTTTACCTTACCTAGTATTTTAAAACAGAGGCATGTAAACTCGCCCTTCAAGCAGTATTAATTGGATGTGCTAAATGGGAATGAGTAAGATTGCTAGAGCCCACACAGTGTAGGATAGAAGCTGGAGTGCTGGTGGAGTGCAGATTCTCTTCAGCAGTCCCTTATGGAGCTTGAATTGGGGTTTATGTATGGCAGCAGCCTATGAGTGCCTCCCAGACTGGTCCTTTGGACTAGAGAATCCCCATTTGAAGGGTGTTTACTACCTTGTTATTGGAAATTATTAATTGAAGTTACCCTTATTACAGAAGGACATAATGTGATCTTAAAACCTGAAGTAGCCATAATGTCTAGGATGATGTTGGAAAAGTGGGTGGCAGTGCCCAGAAGAGCACCATAACGATGTGGAAATGGTGTATATAGGACCGTGCTGCCTGGGGAATGCAAGGAGGAGATATTCACTAGCAGGGAGCCTCTTTTTCCCTAGGACTGACTATGGATCCATGTGGGAAGCTGCTGAATTCTATTTTCACTTGGATGGTACCCTATAAATGACTTTTGACTGACAAAGAGCTGCTTGGTTTGTGGATAGCAGTTTCAAGGTAAATGGACAACAACCTATTTGGAAGGCCACCACTCTGACTGAAGAAGGTAAAAACAGATCAGCCTGGTGGTCTGAATTGCATGCTTTTTCCCAGCAGTTACAGAAGACCTGAATGGTGGTAAAAGCCCCTGTTAGGGTTTTTGCTGATTTATGGTCAGGCAGGAGGACAGTGGAAACCTGGCCCATTAAAGAGATGCCTGTGCAGAGCATGGCCCAATGGGTATTTGAGAGGTACATTAAAGTAGGACATGTTGATGCCCATCAGAAGAACTCTTCCAGATTTGGAAGGTGACTGGAACCACAACCAGCTATACCTGGGTGCTCCCTTATGATAGCCAGCTAGTTCCATGAAGTAGCAGGCACTGGGGTCTGGAACAATGCAGAGATGGGGCTGATTCTAGCTATATTCCTCTTGCACTGTCTGAGGCACGAAATGTTAGTAAGAACTGTTCTGTCAGCAAAAGAGAGAGTGCAAAATGGCTGTGACAGATTTCCTGGGAAGAAGGCCCTGAACATAGCTGGCAAGTAAGACTGATGCTGGTAGCCCTAAGGGGCTACAGATGGGTCCTGATAATAGTAGACACCAACTCTAGACTGCGCTTTGCTTACCTGGTGGTAGATCCATATGCCCTGAGAGCTATCACAGACCTGAACAGAAGATACTGCACCAATTTGGATGGCCCACCAAGGAATATACTTTGCAACCCATGTCCAACAATGGGCAGAGATATCCTCCTCAGAGTAATAGTTTGATAGAGAATTGGAACGGGCAGATAAAACAGTAGTTGTCTAAAACTAGGAGATAAAAGCATGAAGGCCTGGCTTACACACCTTCATGAGTGTGTGCTCACACTCTGCATGAACATGAGTTGGGGCTAAAGGAGTGTTTGTACTGGATAGATTTTTCTTTTATTTGGTGGATCTGGGGAAGTGGGGGTAGGAAAGGTGCTGATATTCTTTCTTATCCACATCAACTTTTTTCCCCCTACTTGATGCAGTAGTAGCAGGACCAGGGCTGCAACTATAAGGGCTGGAAACAGGGATGATTTCTAAGTAAGAAACACTGTAACTGTGTTTTTAACCTTTATGTCAGAATTCTTAAGGGACAGAATTCCTATGGGACAGGAAGGATGTGCCGTACCCCATCTGGATAAATTGGGGCTAACAGTGAATGCGGCTCTATTGCCTGGTGGTAAAGACAGCCCACTCATTGATTCTGCACCTGTGTGACCTTACTCTAATATGAACAGGAGTGCACTGAGGAGGAAGCACTTGATAGACTAGTATTGCAACCTGCAATCTAGGCCAGTAGAGTGGTCAAACCTAATGTCTCTTCCAGAGGTGGAAAAGTTTGGCCATAAAAGGAGAGAGGGAAAAATAGTAGCTGAGGGTAAGGGATGAATAAATGGGGTATGTAATGAGAGAAATCCAACATTATATTAACATCTCAAAAGAGGCTCAGAGCTGGAGATAATATTGTCTCATAACTCGATTATACCAGATGCCTGAAAAGATTAAGCCATATATTACTGAGACCACTCTTACTTTTGGAACTTGACAAGATCAAATGGAAACCTGCAAACCTGGGTGGCCTCACCCTGGGAAATATTTTTTTGTATGATACGAAGCTGGACTGGGTACTTATTAACAACTGAATGAGATTCTAGTAATGTGCGAGTATCCTTTGACTTTTGTCATTGTTTTGCTATTTAAGGGATCAGTGTTTCAAGACCAGAGACTAGACTGTGATATTGTGATTGATAGGAAATATATATATTTGGTCTTTGTCCCTCTTTATGGCAGAGAGTTCCTAAAACCCTTGGAATGTCCTAAGTGGCTAACGCAACTGAGGTGCCTTTTGTTGTTAATGAGGTGGCTTGCACTGGGCCTAAGGATGGAGGCTGGTTGCCAGGGGTTGGAACTCTTAGTTCCATCCCTTCCCTCCTCTAGGGGAGAGGGGAAAGGGCTGGAGGTTGAATCAATCATAAATTGCAAATCATTTAATCAGTCATGAATGTGTAATGAAGCCTCCATAAAATCCCAAAAGGGCAAGGTCCAGAGAGCTTCTGAGTTGGTGAACCTGAGATTTGGGGAGAGTAGCCCTCCTGGAGAGGGCATGGAAGTTTTATGCCCTTGTCCCACACCTGCCCTTTGCATCTCTTCCATGTGGCTGTTCCTAAGTCATATTCTTTTATAATAAACTGGTAACTAGTAAGTGAAATATTTTTTTCTTCAGTGTGTGTGTGTGTGTGTGTGTGTGTAACCTTTATTGTATTTTTTCCATTATCATTTAGTCCCCTTATATCCCCTCCCCCTAGCAATCACCACACTGTTGTCCATGTCCATGAGTACTTTTTCCTCTTTCCTCAATCCCTCCACCCCCTAACCTCCCCCGCCACTGGCTGTCATCTGTTTCCCATCTATGAGTCTCTATTTTGCTTGTTAGATCAGTTTGTTCATTAGATTAGATTCACATATGAGTGAAATCATATGGTATTTGTCTTTTTCTGACTGGGTTATTTCACTTAGTATAATACCCCTCTAGGTCCGTTCAAGTTGTTGCAAATGGCAAGATTTCATTATTTTTTATGGCTGAGTAATTCTTCATTGTATATATGTACCACATTTTTCTTTTAAATTGATTTTAGGTAGAGGGAGGGAGGGAGGGAGAGGGAGAGAGAGAGAGAGAGAGAGAGAGAAACATCAATCAGTTGCCTCCTGCATGTACCCCAGTGAGGGACCGAATCTGCAACCCCTCATTTATGGGATGACGCTCCAACCAAGCTGTACCAGCTAGGGCCCATGTTTTCTTTATCCATTCATATATCGATGGATACATTGGTTGCTTCCATATCTTGGATATTGTAAATAATGCAGCTAATGAACATAGGGATAAATATATCTTTTTGAATAGTGTTTTGGATTTCTTCAGATAAATACCCACAAGTAGAATTGCTGGGTCACATGGTAGTTCTATTTTTAATTTTTTGAGAAACCTCCATACTGTGTTCCATGGTGACTGCACCAATCTGCATTCCCACTAACAGTGCATGAGGGTTCCCCTTTTGCCACATCCTCACCAATACTTGTTTGTTGATCTATTGATGATAGCTACTCTGACTGGTGTGAGGTAATATCTCTTTGGGGTTTTAATTTATATTTCTCTGAATGATTAGTGATGTTGAGTATCTTTTCTATATGTCTCTTGTCCTCTTGGGAGAAATGTCTGTTCAGGTCCTCATTCCATTTTTTAATCATACTGGGGTTTTTTTTGTTTGTTTTTGTTTTTTTAGTATTAAGTTGTATGAGTTCTTTATATAAGTTTGGATATCAACTCCTTATTGAATATCTTCTCCCATTCAATAGGCTGTCTTCTCATTTTGTTGATGGTTTAACTGAGTAGTCTTAAAGTGCCTTTGTGTCAAGTAATCAAGCAGTCCCTAGGCCGCAGCATGATTGGCTGACACTATTGTGGCTGTTAAGCTGGTAAGAAATAATGAGGCCAAATAAATTCACATGGCATAATACTTACAACATAAGCAAGGTCAGCATGGTGTCAGCTCCCCATGTCCCTAGTCCCACAGGGTAACATTGAACATGAGGCAAATGACAGACCACCAGAATAAGTCCCTCTGCTATAGAGAAGCCTGTTCTAAACCACAGCCAAGCAGTTTTATAAGCAGCCACAAAAGCCTGCAGCTGTACCCTAGCAGAGCAGTCAGTAGAGAAGGGGGAAAGGGTTGCCCTCCTCCAAACCAGGGAGAGGAATGAGAAATGGCCTTGTGGAAGTCTCCCACAAGATAGGGATGAGAAACTTCCTTGCAGCTCCCTACCCTTATCTCCCCTTGTTCTGGGAGGAATCACAGAGCGTTTTGCCAAGAATCGGGTCAGACTACAGACAAGCAAGCCTTTCTTATGTGACCTACATGGAGTTGTGCAAGGTCATCAGCATATCATAATTGAGTTTTTCTCCTGCACTTTGTTATGCAAAGCCTTTTTCAGTCTTTTATTATTTGGAATATAGAAGCGGTCAGCTTTTCTAACCCTGTATCCCCAAATTTCATTTCTGCTTTTGAACCATCCAAGTATTACCTGAGCTTTTTCTTTTTCTTGCAATACCTTGCTGAAGACAGTGACTAAGGTACCAGAGCCATGATCGTTGTAGCGAGCTGCAAGAGGAGAAAAGCATATAGGACTATAATTGGAAGGTTTACATGGGCAGACTTAAAATGGCACATGAAATTTGTTCTCATATTCTATTGCTTATAATTTCATCATATGGCCACACCTAATGGCAGGGGAGGCTGGGAAGTGTGTGCCCAGGACAAAAGGGAAACCATGGATTAGGTGAGCAGCCAGCAATCTCTGCCACAGGGTACTGTGGAATAGTGTATTGGCAGTGCAGGTGGTTGGGAAGTGGCTGAATTCAGGATTTATATTGAAGGTAGAGATACCAGAATTTGTTGACACCAAAGTTTTTGGCCTGAGTAATTGGAAAAATAGCATTGCCGTATACTGAGATGGTAAAGATTATCAAAAACTCAGTTTTAGGCATGTGGTTTTTGAAGTGCTTGTTAGCATCCATGTGGAGACATTAAATAAGCAATTGTACATACATGTTTAGAGTTCAAAAATTGGTCAGGACTGAAAATATAAATTTGGGGGCCCTCAAAACATAGATGGTATTTAAAGCCATTGGATGACACTAACTGTATATATATCTAAAATAATGCTAAATTCATTTTTAAGGCAAAGTATGTTTTTCACATCTTCATTTTTTTAAGATTTTATTTATTTATTTTTAGAAAGAGGTGAAGGGAGGGAGGGAGGGAGAAAGAGAGAAAGAGTGAGAGAAAACATCGATGTGAGAGAGAAACATTGACCCCTTGCCTCTCCTATATCCCCAAATCAGGGACCTGGCCTACAACCCAGGCATGTGCCCTGACCTGGAATCGATGTATGTTACACCTTTTGTAATTGCCCCCCATTTCGTGGATATTCTGTTCTGTGTTTTTCATTCTATTTTTTCCCTGACTGTATTTCAGTTTTGTAAGTTTCTGTTAACATATATTCAAGCTCATTTACTCTTTTCTTGGCCATGTCCAGTCTACTGATGACCCCATCAAAGTCATTCTTCACTTTTTTATTCTAGCATTTCCTTTTAATTCATATTGTTTCCAGTTCTCTGCATACATTATTCATCTGTTCTTACATGTTGTCCACTTTTCCCATTAGAGCTCTTAGCATATTAATCATAAATTTTTTAAATTCCTGGTTGATTCTAATATCTCAGCCACATTTGAGTTTAGTTCTGATGCTCTGTCTCCTCAAATGGTTTTTTTGTCTTTTGGTATGCCTTGTAATTTTGGAATGAAAGCCAAACATGATGTGCTGGGGAAAAGGAACTGTAGTAAATGGCCCTTTAGTGATGTGGAGGTAATGTTTGGGGGAGGGGAAGCATCCTATAGTCCTGTGAGTGATTAGGTCTCAGTCTTGTAATTAGCCCAGTCCCCTCCCCTGACTGGTGACCTAGACAAGACTTCCTCTTCTCGATCCTCCCTTTGAGGTGAGGCAGGATGGCTAGAGGAGGCTGGAGTTGAGGATTTATTTCCCTTCCCCATGTGGAAGGATAGAAGCACAGCCCCCCTACCCCCGTCTCTGGTATACACAAGGTGGTTAGGCACTGGTAGAAAAAAAAAAGTTTCCCTTGAGGTCCCATACTTGTTAAGGAGAACTGAATGTTCTGAGCAATTTCAAAAAAGTTACTTTCCCTTTCCCTTCTGAGAAGCGGGAAGGGATTTTTCTCCAGCCTTTACTCTGAAAGCCTGGTGGAGCTCTTGGAGGTAAAACTTACAGAATTACCTCCACTCTCCTAAGACTGCCTCCCCACAACCTGCCATAGTTTTTACCTCTCTAGCTTGTCCACACTGAGCCTCTAGCAATTCATCAACTATAGCTTGTTTTTCTACTCTGGTATTGGCTCCAGCTGCAGTCTTCTGTTCCAAAGTTTCTGCTCGGTAAGCTGTGATTCTTTGTATTTGCCCGTCTCTTCAGTTTTGGGGGGTAGCAGTTAGCCCTGTGACCTCAATTTTCTGATGGATCTAACAGGAGTTGTTGATATTCAATCTGTTTGACTTTTTTCTTGTGAGGATGGGAGTGATGACTTCCAAGCTCCTAACATGTTGAACGGGAAACTGGAAGTCAGCATTTTCTTATAATAGCAAAAGATTTTAAAACATGCCAAATGTGCATCAGTAAAGGACTGGCTATCCAAATTATGCTGCTTGCACCCAATGGAATACGATGCAGTCAAAAAAGTCAGCTCTAGATGTCTTGAGGAAAGATCTGCAAGATATTTTAAGTGAAAAAATGAAAGGTGCAGAAACTAAATAGCATGTTAATATTTGCTGAATGTTTTTTGAAGTGAACCTTTTAAAAAAGGATATGTATACACACCTATTTTTCAAAATAAATAAAGTGCAATTTTAAAAGAGTAGTATAAATTATACTATATTTAGTATAATGATTGCATTTTAGCATTATGGGGGTATTTTTACTTATTTCTCAATTTTGCAAACTTTAATTTGGTTGCATTATTTCTATAGCTTTTTTAAAAGGACTATTCATACAAAAAATCTGGAAGGAAATACACAAAAATGATAGTGGTCATTGGTTTTGGTGATGGAAGAAAGAAAAATTTTTCTTCTGTTTGCTAGACATTTTGTGATGTTATCTTACATTCACAATAATGTTGTTTTGTTTGTGACACACACAGAAGTTTTAAGCTTCTGATGTCCATGTTAGGCAAACTAAGTGAAAAGCCCTTTTACAAAATGGTGCTTGGACCAGGTCTGCTTCTTTTGGTTATACCACCATTTCTAGCACACATTTATAAAGCCATCATAAATCACTATTTTGATATACAATCTCATGTTAAAGGACTTGACCAAGCATAAAAGACTGGCTGATATGGAAACTGTAGTTTTTCTCTAGCCCTGACAACTGAGAGCCAGCAAAGCATGCTTTGCAAACAGGCACTTGAGTCTGCAAACCTAATAGCAGAGCTGCACTAGTGAGGCCCTCTGCACTACCTAGGGCAACCCCCAAAGAAACAAAGGATGTCCTGAAATGAACCCAGAAATATAAAGAAGGGAGAGAATTGCTGCTGTATGGTTGACAAATCGTTTGCATTTTTTCTGAAAAGAATAAATTTTACCCAAAAGAATGAGGCAAAAAAATAAGCCTAAGAGCCAAGAAAGACTAGCTGTTCTAGCAGTCAAAAATGCAATGTTTGGAATAAAAAAAAATAAACCAAAAACCTCACCAATTTTAGATGAAAGAAAACCTCCTTGGTGTTTGTGAAAAGTTTGAATTGCAAAATATATTTAGAGAAGTAGCACTTTATATAATTACATATGTTAATATATACTTATATGTTACATGCAATATACACTATACATATTATTATATATTCATATAATATATATTAGGCAAATTCTATCTTAGAAATCTTGAAGAAAGTCAATATCAAACTTTAGTAGCCTGCAGTAGAGTCACGGGGAAGGGGGACACCTCTTTAACTTGGACCCTTAGTCTTTGCACTCTTGAGTCTGAAAAGCTCTGCGTGAACTATAGCCCTCAGGTCATTCCTGTGCTGGTTTGAGAAGCTACTTAATTAATAAGAACAATTTAGGAATTATGGGAACCTCTGATTTTTAGCCATTTGGTCAGAAGCACAGGTGACATCCTCTATTTTCAATTAGTGTCTGAAGCAAGGGGTTCAGTGGGGGGTCAGTATTGTAGGACTGAGCCCTTAACCTATAAAACCCAAGGAGGGAATTGTTGAAACCTCCATTCTATAGCTGGTTGGTCAAAAGCACAGGTAACAACTTGGACTTGAGATTGGCATCTGAGGTGAAGGGCAGTCTTGTGGGACTGACTGAGCCCTTAATTAAAGGTGGAATCTGGGTAGATAGTGTCAAAATTGAGTTAAATGGTAGGACACCCAACTGCTGCTGGAGAATCATTAGTTGGTGATGCTAGGAAAAAAAACCTCTCCCACTCTCCCCCCACACTAGTTGAAATTGGTAATCAGAATCTTAGAGCTTAATTGTTTACTTTTTTCTGGGATAAGCAATACTAGACTAAATTAGAGTAGACTTTGAAGAAATTCTGGCAAAAGAAAAAGTTGATTGAAATTTTGCCTTTTTGAACAATTTCCAGGCTGGCAAAGAATAGGAGGAGGGTGTGTTAATGCAAAAAGCAAGATGGAGCTAAAGCTTTTGACCAGCCTGCAGTCGTGTAGAGAGAATATAGTGAGAATTTTACTTGATGTCTAAGTTGAATTACCAAGAGGTGCTCTGGGTGAGTGCAGTGCAATTTTGATTGTGAAATGGTTGTGAAAATCAGGTTGACTTTGCAGGTCCACATTTAAATTATGAGGCTTGTGTTTTAGATAGGTAAGACCTAGAAAATTTGGAATCTTTTGGACAGACACGGAGACAGAGCTGAGCTGTACAACTATTTAGGAGCTTTGAGTTGACTAGAACTAGCCTAGGGTCAGGAATGAGGTGGAATTAGCACCCCTAAGTCCTGCTGAGGCAATTCACCTATGCCCCAAACTGGTGATGTAAAGATTCAGGCTTCTCAGGAATCATAGTTGTTACCCTCTAACTAGGAAAATATGTACTTCTTAGGGTGAGATGAAATAAGCAAGGTTGTACTAGTAGAAACAAATGTAAAGGCTGATTATTTTGCACTGTGGTGGCTTACATAAAAAATATACAATACAACCCTTCAAATTTTAAGTAAATGCCAGGAGATTCAAAAAGTCTAGAGTAAAAGGAGTGAAATAATACCATGGACTCTGCATCCATGTCCTTGGCTGGGAACAGGTCAGTTTCAGAGAGGTTTTCACAGAGCAGGATGGACAGACTATTTTTAAGCATGTCTGTTCTACTAGGCACTGGTGTCCAAAATTCTATTGAATATCCATGAGCAGTAGCATATTAGCAGTCTGTGATCTTTCATATAGTACTTTGTTCTCCCTATGTTCTTCTCTCTAGCTATGCCCTCTGTTTTCATGAAGGAAGATAAAATGGGACCATCTACTTAGATTTTTTTTAGATTTTATTTATTTATTTTTAGAGAGAGGGGAAGGGAGGAAGAGAGGAGGGAAACATGCATGTGTGAGAAGTACATCGATGGGTTGCTTCTCACATGCCCCCAACTGGGACCTGGCCCACAACCCAGGCGTGTGCTCTGACTGGGAATCAAACTGGCAACCTTTCGGTTCATGGGCTGGCACTTAATCCACCGACCCACACCAGCCAGGGCTCTACTTAGATTCTTAGTTAACATTTTTATATTAAAAATACCAAGTCATTGCTGTGACCTGTGTGGCTCAGTTGAGCATTGTCCCACATAGTGAAAGGTTGCCAGTTCAATTCCTGGTCAGGGTGCATGCCTGGGTTGCCGGTTTGGTCCCCCAGTCAGGGTGCACGTGAGAGGCAACTGATGCAGTGTTATCTCACATCAGTGTTTCCCTTTCTCTCTTCCTTCCCCTCTCCCTAAAAAGTAAATAAATAAAATCTTAAAAACTAAAAAAGAATATCAAGTCATTTGTGGACTTTTCCTCATTCCATTCAAACCACAAAGCCTTCTCTAGGGTACATATTATCAAAGCTCCCTCCTCTTTTATATTAGCTTAGCCATTAACCCAGAAGACATCTCCACAAGTATGAAGCATTTACCATCTTGTCTATGGAACTTTGAAATGCATAGCCCTGGAAGTTCTAAAACATACCAAGTTATCCAGGAAATTCTGTGTATTCTTTAAGATAAGTGTCCTAATAAACAATGATGTATTTATCAAGCATTTCTGAGGGGAAAAATAAGAGCCCAATGGGAAATTTTATGAGGAAATGTAATATAATAAGGCTTTACCCTACCATGACTGGACCAGGAAATAAAAAAAAAAAAAGATTAGTTTTAAAGCTATAGTCAGGAGTTAGGAAAGAGAAACCCCAAAATAAAGGAAATAAGAAGGAAGATCTGGATTGCATGGACTTTAATTTAAGGATCTGCACTGTGATATTGAACCTATTCTTTGAAATCAGAACTGTTAATTTCCTTATCCCATTAACTGAGAGGAAGGTGTGCAAAGTGATTGAGCAGTCCTGTAGGGCACCAACCCAGGGGGAAAAGGTGCACAATGCATAGCTCCACAAAGCATAGGAAGCGGGGGTGAGTTGCTGGTGAGCTTGACGTGATAAACTAGGTTCCCCTAGAACTACTGGTGGGAGTGTAATTTATGGGCTAAACCATATGAAATTAAATTTTTCCCACTTAAAAAATTTTAATGTATTGATTTAGAGAGGGAGAGAGAAATATCAATTTGTTATTTCACTTATGTATTTATTAGTTGCTTCTTGTATTCATATGTGCCCTGTCAGGAGATTGAACCTGCAACCTTGGGTGTATGTGGACAACGCTCTAAACAACTAAGCTACCAGGCCAGGGTGAATTTTTCCCACTTTTTAAAAATTGTGGTAAAATATATATAACAAAATTTGCCGTTTTAACCATTTTAAATGCACTATTCATTAGCTTTAAGTTACAATCGCAATGTTGTACAACCATCACCACTTGCTGATTCCGTAACAGAAATAATAGAATTGGTGAGAGCAGACATCCTTGTTAATGGTGAACTTTTGATAGGGTTAAAAGGCATGTGTTCAGAACTTACCAATACTGTCTGGTGATTATGGGCAAATAACTTACCCTTAGTGTTTCCTTATTTAAAGACAATGATAGCAGTATATGTACTGACTACCTCACAGGGTTCTGAAGATTAAATAAAACAACCATGCAATTGGCAAGCCTACAGTGTACATGGATGGTAGTGTCTGCTCTTCAGGAACTCACAAGGTACTGGTCAAGACAAGCCATTCATGGAAATAATTATAAAAAACAAGGAAATGATACTATGCATTATTAGGGCTATGAGGTTTGTGTCTTGAACAGCTTCCTAGATAAATTTTTTTTTTTTTTTAAAGATTTTATTTATTTATTTTTAGAGAGGGAAGGGAGGGAGAAAGAGAGAGAGAGAGAAACATCAATGTGCGGTTGCTGGGGGCTATAGCCTGCAACCCAGACATGTGCCCTGACTGGGAATCGAACCTGCGATGCTTTGGTTCGCAGCCCGAGCTCAATCCACTGAGCTATGCCAGCCAGGGCAGCTTCCTAGATAAATTTTGTGAAAATTGTATAGTATAGACAAATGGTTTTAAAATTTAGGATACTAGTGATGTGCTCTCACTGTGTCAACACTAAATTAGTTTGGATTCCAACCCTTGATTACAAATTATGTAAGTATAGCCTAAGTACCAGTAAATTCAACTCTATTCTGTACAAAATATAGGGATTTGTTTAATGAGGTTTTGCTATGATTTCTGCATACAATTTGGTGTCCACAGCATTTTTAAGTCAAAAGAAAAGTTGTGATTAACTAGGAACTGCATTTGTTTTCTCTTTATTTGGGCATCCAAGATAGTTTTTTATAGACTTGTTCCAAGCATTCCATTTATTTGAGATTAACCTGATAACTTAGTTTGGAATATAAACATAGTAAATAGTCCATGACATAATGGATATTATGGGTTCATAAAGCCCTTCCGCTTTGTAACACTGAACTGTGATGATTTGGCACAGGACCCTCCTTGGCACTTCGTAATTTTTCCTTTGAAAGTGGTGAGAATTAGGTTTTGAGGAAGCCTAAGTGGTCCCAGGTACTGATGCTGCAGGATCAAGTAAATGAGATTCTCAGAGCACCTGCTTCATGGGGTGGGGATGGGGTGCCCCCTCGCAGCTACCCCCCCTTCCAGCCTTAGGAGATAGCCACACCTTTCTCCTATCGGTACTGAGCAGGTGGCCAGGCCCTCGGAACCTCACATCGATGCCGCCTTCCAGCGTACCAACGTCTCGGGCCTGGCCGGCTTACCAGCCCCGTGACGCCGGTTAACTGCGCCGCTGGGACCCCCTGACACCACGGGTGCGACAGCCCAGCGCGTGGTCTCCAGCTCTCCTTTTTCCGCCACCCCTCCCCCCACAATCCCGGAACTAGGGGGGGCAGTGACGTCATCATCCGGGCACTGGTCGGCGGGCCAGGGTTCACAATGGAACAAAAACAAGCGGCCTCTGAGCGACGCGGCTGTAGCTCGCGCGATTAACTCTGTCCTGGCCACATAGCCTTCCAGTCCCGATCTCCTAGCTACTCTTCCTTCTGTGTAGTGTGCCAGATCCCTGAGGCCTCCCTTCCCCCACTCCTGCCCGTCCTCTTGCCATCTTTGCCCTCACAACTGCTCCCCTGACGACGCCTAAGTAACGCGGGTTTCGTGTCGTAGCGGGACCCTGAAGGGGCGGGGCCAAAGGAACGGAGGTGAGCGAACTATCTTTACCGCATTGTCTTCCCCTCCCCCACCCCAGCTTTCCGAGTTCCCGGCGTCTCGCTAGGCTCGGCTCCCACGGCGGCTGGCGCCACTCTCCCAGGCTTGACGTGGGAGGAGGAGCTGAGAGAGCGGAGCGAGTCAGAGGAACAGCTGATCGAGAGAGGGGTGGAGGATAGGAGGAGGAGGTACGAGAGGCGGTCGTTGTGGGGGCGGGGCTTGACGGGGGCGGCGACCTCAGAGCTTTGGGCGGCTCTGGAGCTAGTGGGAGTCTGCGCCGCTGTGCTGCTTTCTTAGCCACCGCTGCTGCTGCCCCTGCCGTCGCTACCGCCGCCGCCACTGGCCGAGCGGTTTTTTTTTTTTTTTTCGGAGGGAGGGGTGGTTTGCTGGATCCGCCATATTGACGAGGACGGGCATCCGCGGCTGCGGAAGATAGTCTCCGCCGCCGGCGGAGCTGCAGTCTCTCCGCACCCGGCCGGTCCGGGCCTCTGCCGCTCCGAGCCCCTCCTCGCCTTGCTCAGCTCACAGGCCTCGCGGGAGCCTGCTGCTGCCGCCGCCGCCTCTCACGGGAGGCGGTCGCCTCAGTGCCCGGTGCTCCGGTCGTCGCCGACAGCCAGCAGTAAACTGCGGCCAAGCGACAAGGCCCAGAGCGGGGACAGAGACGGAGAGCAGGGGAAGGTGAAGCCGTCGCTGCGGGAGGAGGAGCAGAAGGAGGTGACGCAGGAGAAACGCACCTCCCAGAGCCCGTCTGAGCTCTGTGAGAGACACAGCCTGAGGAGAGAAAGGGGGAAGAGGGCCGCCGCCGGCTGAGGAGGAGGAGGCGGCAACGGCCGCAGCCGTTGCGGGGCGAGCGCTGTGAGCGGTGAATTCCGGCGCTCGTGTGTAATCCCCCGGTCCTGAGGCTCGCTGCAGCCTCTCGACACACTTTGTCGCCCGTCCCCCTAGGGCCTGGGATGCACCCTGGTGGGCCTTGTCCCAGGACTGAGTCGCGCTGCCGCCTCCGCTTGCCCTGCTTCTGAAGAGAAGACGCCTGTGTTGTGCGGTGAGTGGCCAGCCATGCCGGGGGACGAGCTTTTCTTGGGCCAACAGCTGGACTTTGCTGAGGGGAGGAGGGCGAGGGGTGTGTGTGTGTGTGTGTGTGTGCGCGCGCGCGCGCGTGTGCTCGCGCTGTTCTTGTCCTGGCCCGGGGGCTTCCCTGCCCGCCTGTCACACACTCCCACCCCCACGCCGGGCCCGGGGTTGGGTGGGCGGCCGGGATGAGGGTACGGGTTAGGGTTCTCCGAGCCGGCGTCCCGGGAGCGTGTCTGTGTGTTTTGGACTGTAAGGGAAAATGGCTGACGGCTCCGTCCCTCCTCCTCCTCCCCCTCCCCCCCTTCCCGTCCTGTCTGGGGCCGAGTGGGAGGATGGAGTCTCCCGGCCCTGCGGGCAGCCTCCGCATCCGCACCCGGGGCCCGGGTAAGCGCCTGGGGCTAGAGGCTCTGGTTCCCCGCGGCTTGCAGTTCGACGGCCGTTCTCCTTTCCATACTCATTCCATTTGACACCAAACGCCATTACTGAGGTGGAGTGATTTGGAGCAGTAGAGCTAGGCCTCGGCTACGCCTGGCTATCGGGCCGAACGACTTGTCCGCCTCCCCCCACCCTGCCGAGATAACCCGCAGCTTCTCAGCCGGAGCTGGAGCCGGGTTATCGGCCTCCTCCACCTCCTTCGTCTCCCGCCCCCCCCCCGCCCCCCTCACGAAGGCCGAAGCCGCGAACGCTGTTTTGATGCCGAAATTGCTTCCAAGCTAGCTTGGACCCACCACCTTTCTATTTTTAACCGTTTCTGCCAAAAATAGTAGCATGTGCGAGTTCGTTAATGGTAAAGCCTTCAGGTTCTTGTGATGTGAGGATTCAGGATTGATAAATGGTTCATTTTTCATTCATTGTGAAATATTAAGTTAAAGAGTTACGGAACAGGTGTATACTTGTTCTGTAATATTTGTATGCATTTCTGTGGCAACTGGAACTTACCTTGGAGTTTTTCATATTTCCCATACAACTTAAAATTAAGCATGTTATTTTTGAAAGTTGCGTAGTTAAAACGTTAATTGGATTTCCCACTGTTAAGTTTACAGGTGTGTGTAATTTCTTCAAATTGTCTTTGAATTTAACAGCGTATGTTAAATATTCATAGTTTGTTTTGAGGGGAGCGAACTATTCCGTAGCACTCTTTCACCTGGAAAACCTTGAGTCCCCTAAATCTGCATCATAATTGTATATGTTCACTTTTGAGGAAAAATTTGGAGTACATCGATTAGGAAACTTTTCAGCAGGTACTTAACCCCCTCTTGGAGCTCATTACGTACTTTTAGTGATTAGATGGTAAGGACTGGTTAAACATGATTAGCTTGGCTTTCTTAATTTGTGCACTTGAACTTTATAAAAATAGACTACAGACTCTCCTTTAGATTTCCCTGGTCTACTGATTTTAGTGGGCTGCCATTTTGGTTTCAGCAAATGTCTTCCAAGGTCTTAAAAAGATTCGTATATTAAAAATATAAATATGTCAATATTTTCTGAATTTCAAAAGTCGTGTTTTGTCTTATAACTTTAATTCTTTAAGCTTTATTACTCCAGTGTTTGGATACAGTGAAAATGAGAAATACTTTGATTTGGTGTACAAAGGGTGAACTCAAAATGCTTCTGGTAATCATGTTTTCTTTTGCTTTCTCTTAACTAAAAAATAAGACTTTTGAACTGAACACAAATTTTTCTATTCCTTTTTAAATTTTTTTTTTTTGCATGAACATTTAACTTGTAATTCTCAACATATTAACGTTCTTTTGTTTGCTGACCTTGTCTCTTTCTGAAGGAAAATTTCTGGAGAGATTAAATAACAGCAAGACAGTACACATAAGAACCTAAGTTCTTCAGAAAGGAATTTTGAAGTACAGATTTTACCTTTCACCAAATTATTGGGATCTCTTGGTGGTCTGTAGTCTCATTTTATGGCTAGAATGCTCAAATAGGATTTACTTTGGATCTTTTATCTTTCAGGATTTTGAAATAAATTTTGACTTCTCAAGAAGAGAGATTTCATGGATATCCCCTCAGATAATTTTCTTTGATGTGGTATTAATAATGTTCTTACAGTTTTTGAAAATGGATCCTTTTCGTGAAATAAATTTACTTGTTATGAATTTGGTAATTCTTGATTAGTTGGACACAAGGAAGCATTCTTTTAGCTTGTTTTTTTATTTCATAAGGTCAATTTGAAAACTGATAGTTTTTATACTTTAGTTTTAGAATTTTAATATTGAATTCAATCTTTGTTCTAAATCAGGTTATAGAAAGTTGTTTGAAAATTATAGGGGTGTGTGGTAAAGGATTGCCTCTCATAAGACTTGGGTAGTTATGGGGGAGAGTCTGATTTTGTTGGTTATTCAGCTAGTTGATTTTTTTTTTTAATTCTAAAAGAATGTGATGTTTTATATTAATCCTGCATTATATCCCCTCTTTTGCTGGTATGTTTTCTGAATCTTGATATATATTTTTTAAATTGCAAAATAGGATTTTAGTTTCCATTTGGTTCTTTGAGGAGCTGTATCTTTAAAAGCTATTGTATTTATTGCTAAGTTGTCTTATTTTAAAAGTGTAATGTTAGTATTTGGGAAAGGGTTAATGCATTGTACTTCAATCCTGGCTGCACATTAGAGTCACTTGCAGGAGTTTAGAAAAGAATATAGATGCCTGAGTCCCACTCCCAGAGACGGATGAATTGGTCTGATTTGGGGTCTGGGCAAAGGTATGTTTTAAAAGCACTGTGGGTGATTTCTCACATGCAGTCAGGCTTGAAAACCACGGTGTTATTGCTGTGAACATGTTCTTATTGAACTTTCAAGTAGATAAATAAGATGGATTTTTCCCCCCTCAACTGCTTAGGTCTATGTTAAACACTTCCATTTTATTACCTTATGTAGATAATACTATCTCCATTTACAGATGAAAGACTGAGGTCTGTCAGGCTCAATCTGTGGTGCTTTGACTATTATGCCACATTAGTGAAGTAACACTGATTACTTACTAAAACAACAACAAAACACTTAGAACTTTTGTTTCTTATACCAGATTAAAGTTTTAAAATGACAGTAGTCTGCAATTTGGAAAGTAATCTTGGTTGTCCAAGGGAGATGCTAAAGTTCTGTAGCAAATATGTTCTTTTCCTTCCATGTGTCTTCCAACATGTTTAGGTTGATAGTTTAGTTGGTGGGTGTGCTTATGATTAAAATAATGTAAGGCAACTAAACATTCTTCAAAGATGTAAAATCCAGGCATTTGTCTCCCAGTAATTTATTTAAGTTACCTCATAAGTGAACATTTAGTACCATGTGACTATTAGTTCAATTTGAGAATTCTGAGTTTTATTTAACCTTGTTTAATCTCTGTAAATTTTACAAGAACTTTTTGAAACTAAGGGCTTCATTTTGCATTTTTTTAGTTATGGTTAGAAACTTTATAGAATGAATGGAATAACAATAACACCATTATCTTATTGCTCATTTCTTTTAATTTCCTTGGGCCATTGTGCTGAATTCTATATTGAGAGAGGTGGGGAAGAGCCTGCTGATGTAGAACCTATATAAGCATTTTTTTTAAGATTTTATTTATTTATTTTTAGGGGGTGGGGGAGAGAAACATCAATGCAGCCTAGGCATGTGCCCGGGACCAGGGATCAAACCCTGGTGACCTTTTGGTGTGCAGGTCTGCACTCAATCCACTGAGCCACCCCAGCCAGAGCTATGAGCATTCTTAATGTGGCACAAGATTTTTCAAAGATCCTTCTGTTAAATTAATGATTACTGTAGTACTATTTTCTGTGCTGTAAAGTCTATCATAAGGAAAAAATACCTCATGAAACTTCTGTTTAAGTATATTGAAGTTTGAATTCATCATTCAGTTGTTCCTATTCAATGCAGTGGCCAATGTAATACTCTTTTAAGGAATAAGTTGTGAAAAATAGACTGTTAAGATGAACTGTCTTACATTTGTTCTTTAAAGGTGTCTGTGCTTGTCTTGTGCACTTCAATACATACACATACATAAACTAAACATGTATTCCACAACAAATGGATTTCCAGTTCTATTTTTAGTCACTGTCTAACAATGATTTTTCTACCTCACTTTGTGTCAGAATCACCTATGGAGCCCAAAAAAAGAAGAATTTGCCTAGGTCTTACTCTCTGGAGATTAAAATTGAGTAGGTTTGGGGTGGAAACAGGGCATTGAAAACCTCAAAAGAAGACAATTCTGATACGCACTTAAGGTTTGTTTTGCAGTTCCTTTTAGGGAAAAGGGAGGTCTGAGACTGTCGAGTTTGTGTCCTACCATTAGGCAGTAATCTTGCTTCGGTTAGTTTTGTCAGTCATATTGCCAAAAATTACACAAATGCAGTGAAAAGTTAAGACACTTGGATGGATAGTTGGGAGAGACCAGGAGTCCACATAGAATTTTATGTACATGCACACATATATATTTGTTCATTATCTCTTACCGAGCACCTTAGAGTTATGGTTCCAGGTCTAATACATTAATATCTGTTAAGGCATTAGTTTCCTTTTTATCCATTCAACAAATACTTATTGGGGTAGAAATTATTCCTGTCTAGAAACTTTGTTATATGAAATGAGCATTGGACTAGCTAATCTTTAAAGTTGTACTAATTTTGTCATTCTTTATTGTGCCTCATAGGAGAATGAATTAAGTTATTAGGCTTATACCTAGTTTTGGTATAAGCCAATGGGATTTTCCTTTTACCTTTCAGTTTCTTTAAATAAGTTAAATAGAATTTTATTCTGAGCTCTAGTCTTCTCCAGTGAGCCCAAATGTCATGTACAGTAGAAATGGGTTCTTTTAGAATTCTTGCATATTGGCTTTAGGAGTCACTGTGCTTATGATGCTTTTTATTTTTGCCAGATATTACATACTCTGGTGTCACCCCTTCTGCCATTCCTTTCCTGTATTGATGCTCTGTAAGTTATCCCTATGCTGTGTGGATTTTTTTTTTGTTTATTTTATTTATTTTGTTTAGATTAATTTTGTCCTCCAAATTCTTTTTAGGTTGGTGACATCCATCTGGTCAGACTCAAGATCCTAAGTCCACTGCTGCATCCCTAGCATCTAGAAAATCCCTGGCATACAGACAGTCAGTAGTAATTTGTTGGATGAATAGTCAGTTCACCATATTATATTCTTGTTGAGTTTTCCTTTTTTCTGCCCCCCCCCCCATTTTTATTGCTTGGAGTCTCACTGAACTTAACCCTAATCCTTTTATGATGAGCCATCCTGAAAGGAGTCTTAGGTCCAGTCAAACTCTGGTTTTCAAATCAGGAACATGGCTCAAAGAGGTGAAGTAACTTAAGATAGCATGCTTCTTCATGAAGCTATTTCCATATCTAATGAGTCACATTAATTAGTGAATTCTTTGAATTCCGTTGCTTTGGTAGTCACTCATAAAATTTATACTTCAATCTCTCCCTGATAATAGATAATAAGCAGGGATTTTTCTTTATCTTTGTATATTATATAGCATGCAATATTACATTGTTTACAATAACTAACTTGATTGCCTGAGTGGCAAAATCTAGGGGGAATATTTGACTCCAGTAACCTAGAACTGCTTGTACAAAATTGATGTGTTATGGTCCCCTTTCAGTTTATCCTTTCTGTAACTGACCAGTCATGTAAAGCTTTGAACATTTTAGACTCAAGAGGAGCCAACCATTATCAAAGGAATTGTGTTTCTTGGAATGATTTGAGTAGTTTGAGATCCCATCCTCAGCCACAAAGCCTGTGTAGTGGGAAGAGAAGAAAATTTAGGAAGAATAAAAAGGGTCTTTGACTTTTTTCCTTTTCCTATTCTATTTATGTCTGTTTTCTTCGCGTTGCCTTTGGTGGTTATTGAGAGTTGTAAGTTTAAGTTGTTGGTTACATCCCTTTTCTGTTAGCTAGTTACTAACTGTGTAAGTGTACTCAATTAACTGGGATCCAAGAGAGCATGGAAATTATTATATAAGGCATTAGACCCATCATCTTTTATCTATTAGTATTATCTCTAAGGTATAGAAAGATTTGTTTGCTCTCCTTGATAGCACCTCCTGGGGTTCGGAGCAGGGATCAGCACACTTTGTATAAAGGACTGGATCATAATTATTTTGGGCTTTGTGTTCTAAGAGACAAAACTGATGATAATTAAGTAAGCTTTCTATTGATGAAATTCAAAATATAATTGAGTAAAATTATTTGTAATTCAAGTCTAATAAGGATAGTATTTGGGGGGATAATAAAATAATATTTTGCCTAATTGGGGTTTAAAGTTAGTGTTCCTTGCCATCAAATTGATGATATGTTTCTGTGTTAAATCCATTCTCTGCTTATAGGCTGTGCAAAAACAGGAGGCTGGATTTGGTCTGTGACCATAGTTTGCCAGACCTGGTTTAGAGCAATGTTTCTCAAACCTGGGGGGCTTGTTAAAACAGATTGCTGGACCCTGCTCTGAGAGTTTGATTCAGTAACTGGAATGGGGCTCAAGAATATGCATTTCTAGCCCTGAATAGTATGGCTCAGTTGGTTGGGCATCTTTCCACAAATGGAAAGGCCACCTGTTAGATTTCAGGTCAGAACACATGTCTGGGTTTGGTCCCTGGTTGGGTCATGGACAAGAGAGGCTCTTCCTTCCCCTCTCTCTACAAATAAACAGTTAAAAAATAATGCATTTCTAACAAGTTCCCAAGTATGGAATCACCCTTGGAAAATTACTGGTTTAGACATGAATGTTAGCGTATCTACTTTTCTTCAGGCTTACCACTTCATCTAATTTTTCTTGAATTTTAAAATTTTGTACTTTATTTTAAATTCAACAATTATGTGTTAAGTACATATTATGTGCTAGGTATTATACCAGGTAATGGGTACAAGGTGAGCAAAACAGAACTGTCCCTGTCATAGGCTAGATTAAGTTTAAAAATCAATTTCCAAAAATGCTTTAGCCAGAGTCTGAGACAGCACTGTATTGAAAGCAGGGCAATGGTGTTTGATACTCATGTTAAAAGAAAGTTAAATTGGAAAGATGCATTATCAAAATATTTTATTAATTTGCAATATTTCATTTCAGTTTTCATCTGAAGTCTAGCGTAAGTTTTAAGAACATACTGCTGTTAAAAAGCAATGAAGCTTATTAGGAAAAATAATATATTCAGGGGAAATTGTTTTTCTGAATTGAGGATGAAAGTATGTACAAATCTAGTAGCAGTAATTTTATTTGGCACAGGTAGTTTCAGAGAAGATGTTGATAATTGTTTTTATCACTAAGAGAAATGGCAAAAGAAGCTTATTATTTTTATTGTATGTCATTTGGCTAGTTACTCTCACACTTACTGGTCTCAGGACCCCTTTATACTTATTGAGGCTCCAAAAAGCTTTTATTTATATGGGGTTATATCCAGTGATACTTACTATGTTAGAAATTACCTGGCTGGCGTAGCTCAGTGGATAGAGCGCGGGCTGCGAACCAAAGCATCGCAGGTTCAATTCCCAGTCAGGGCACATGCCTGGGTTGCAGGCCATGGCCCCCAGCAACCACACATTGATGTTTCTCTCTCTCTCTCTCTTTCTCCCTCCTTTCCCTCTCTAAAAACAGTAAATAAATAAATAAACAAACAAACAATCTTAAAAAGAAATTAAAACAAGCATCAGTGAACCACACTTTGAAAAACAATGCCTTAGATTCCCAAAGAAAGTTTGCGTTATCTTTTGAGTGGTTTACCTCCTATAATTTTTTTTAAAGATTTTATTTATTTATTTTTAGAGAGGGGAGGGAGGGGGAGAGAGAGAAACATCAATGTGCGGTTGCTGGGGGGACATGGCCTGCAACCTAGGCATGTGCCCTGACTGGGAATTGAACCTGTGATGCCTCGTTCGCAGCCCGCGCTCAATCCACTGAGCTACGCCAGCCAGGGCTACCTCCTATAGTTTTTTTAAAAATTGATTTTAATTGTTGTTGCAGTACAATTTTCTATCTTTTACTCCCATCCCAACCAAATTTTTCCTTTTTAATTGAGATATAACTTGCATACACCAGGCCTGCAAATTTTAAGTGTGTAGTTTGAGAAAATTTTGCAAATGTATACATCTGTATAAATACCATTTTGGTCAACATACAGAAAATTTCCAGCATCGCAGAAAGGTCCTTCATGCCTCTCCCTCCACCAAAAAATATACCCCACAATATTCTGACCTCTATCTTTCAATGAATTAGTTATGCCTGGTTTTAAACTTAATATAAATGGAATAGTACAGTATGCACCCCAGAGTCTCACTTCTTTTATCTAAGATGATTAATTTCTCTTTCATTACTGTATAGTCATTGTATGAAATATACTATGATTTATTTCTCCATTCTGTTGTTGGTGGACATTCAGATTGTTTACTGTGTTTTTACCAATTATAAAGAGTATTGATTACAGGAACAAAGTTAAAAGACACATGGATAAAAACTAGGGGGAGGGTGGTGTTGGGAGGGAGGGGTGGGTGGGTTGGATTGGGAGTAAAGGGGAGAAAACTGTACTTGAACAATGATTAAAATAAAATTTAAAAAAGAGTATTGCCATGGTTATTATAGTGCATGTCTTTTGGTGCACACCCAGAAGTGGAATTGCTGGGTTATAGGGTATGTGTGTTTAGCTATAATAGATACTGCCAACCAGATTTCCCAAGTCATTAGTTGTGCCATTTTAGAATCCCACCAGCAATGTAGTTCATGTTGCTCCTTTCTTATCAACACTTAATATTGTCAGTCCTTTAACTGTAGCCATTTTGATGGAGATTTAGGAATACCTAATTGTGGCTTAAGTATTCATTTGGCTGTGTCTAATGATGTCTAGAATCTTTTCATGTGTTTATTGGTGTTTCTGGGACTTAATTCTTGCTTACCGATAAAATTTGAAATTTGACCAGTAGGCAGCTGTTAAATCTTAAAGCTCAAAATCACTAGTTGAATGAATTCTTTGAAATAAGAGATTTCAAAAATGAACTGATTTATTAGGGATAAGAGGGATTAAATGTGTTAATTTAAAAATACGCATTTTGGGCTTTAGAATATGTCTGGAAAGATCTTTGCTCTTTAGAGATTCAATACTTCAGACTAAAATAATGGCCTTCAGCTATAAACCAGGAAGACAAGAAATAACAAGTGTTAGCAAGGATGTGGAGAAAAGGGAACCCTTGTGTACCGTTAGTGGAAATGTAAATTGGTTCAGCTACTGTAGAAAACAGTATGGAGATTTTTCGAAAAAATTAAAAAGTAGAACTGCCATATGATCCAGCAAATGTACTTCTGGGTATTTATCTGAAGAAAACAAAAACACTAACTCCAAAAAATAAATGCACACCCACCCATGCTTATTGCAGCACTATTTTACAATAGCCAAGATGATGGATGAATGGATAAAGAAGTTATGGTGTGTGTATGTATGTGTAATTATTACTATTCAGCTATTAACAAAAATAAAATCTTGCCATTTGTGACAGCATGTATGGGCCTCAAGGTCATTATGCTAAGAAGTAGAGAACGACAAATAATACCATATGATGTTTCTTATAGGTGTAATCTTAAAGAACAAAAACAAACAAAAAAACCCCAAACTCATAGATACAGAGAATAGATTAGATTGTAGGTTTCCAGAGATGTGGGTTGGGGAGAGATAGGGGTGAAAGGGAACAAGTTATATTTTTCATAAATTTTTTCTACTCTGCCTTTAATTATATAACTAATTTAACTAGATTTCACCCATATAAACATGTTTTAAGGAATTGGCAAGAGCATAAATAACCCTTATATACACTCGAGTATATCTGATTTGTTTTGATAACATTGCGTATGTTTTAAATCATTGGTGAACTTTTTGAATAGGCTGAATATTCGCAATTAAAATTTATCGCCTGCTGTTAAAAATAGGAGAAACGAAGTTATACATGCCACTCATTGGCACATGAAGTGACTGGTGCTGGTCAGATTCTGAATAACTGTTAATATTTACTGTATTTACTATTCCATTCCATTTCTTATGCCTTTTCTCCTTTTTCCCTACCAAACTTACCTGACCTACTACTCATCCTTATCCTTATACAACTCTAATGTTCTGAGAAATTTGTGTAGATATTCTCTATCCTCATTTAACTTACTTCCCCCGTTTTCCAAACGTACTGTTAAGGAAAAATCAAACATAACAGATGTAGGTAAAACTCCCATCAACTAACTTGATTTCATGGCTGTTCTTTTTTGTGCACCCTTTCTATTTCGAAAGAAATCCCAGACAGCATTTCAAAATATGTCAGTATACCCCAGTCCAATTTGAATGTTTTTTCCCTTGGTGTTCCCATTGCCTTTCTCTATTGCAAATTACAGGGTTTTAATGTAGTTCTTAGATATTCTCTTATTCTACTTTGTAAACCTCTCACAACAGTAGCTAATACTTAGCACCTGTATGTGAGGAACTGCGAACTTGCTTCATATACTTAATACATTCTTTATATTCTTACAACAGCCCTAAAAGGTAGATACTACTATCCCAGTTTTATATATAAGTAAACCAAGGTATAGCTGTTAAAGAACTTGTCGGTCAGGCTTGGACACCTAGGTAAGTGGCAGAGCAGGTGTTCAAACTGAGGCAGTTTATCTTCAGTCTGTACTCTTAACCACTACACTATATATATAATGTCTTGAGTGAATGAGCTCTGTTACTATTTTCAATTTGTCAATAGCACACAGGCATTATTCTTTCATAAGATATACCCTTCCCATTTTAAAAATGAAATTACCTTCTCTTCACTTGTGATCTGTCTAAAAAATGACTGATCTCTGGACGATTCTTTTAATAATAGTGTCTCAATATAATAAGAGTGGGGGGGTGCCATACTGGAATTCGATTTTTTTTAATTTTGTATACATTTAAAATTTTTAATATTGAGGTTTTATTTTTGCTTTAACATTCTGTTCTTTTAAAATTTCATTTGCAGTAACTTTGTGTATACCTTCACTTTTGATTTTTCTTTTGAGTATTAGTGGTCATGGTATACTGCAGTCTTATTTTGAAGATAGACAGGCTTAAAAGGCTAGTTTTTCTCTTAGATCACTCTCAATGGAATCAACATGTGTAAAATTATATTACAAAAACAATGTAAATTACATCAACTAATGAATGCATAAATAAAATGTGTGCCATACAGTGGAATATTTTTGACAATAAAAAGAAATGCTACAACTTGGATAAACTTTGCAAACAATCATGCTAGGTGAAAGAAGCCTGTCACCAAAGATTCCATATTGAATGATGCCATTTATATGAAATGTGTAGGATAGGCAAACCTATAAAAATAGAAAGTAGATTACATTGGGGCTGGGGGTGAGAGAAGAGAGACTGGGGAATGGTTGATACTAATGGGTATGGGGTTTCTTTTTGGGGTGATGAAAATATTCTGAAATTGGTGATAACTGTGTAACTGAATAAACTAGAAACATTTTACACTTTATATGGTATGTGAATTAAATCTCAAGGCTATTGTTTTAAAATTACAGGTAATTGAAGATAATCTCATTGACTAAAAGGAATTTCCAATTCTTCAGTTTCTTTTTCAAATTCTTTACTTTTTTTACATAATCTAACTGGGAAATCAGGTAAAAAGGGGTACCCACTGGATGCACGCTGAAAATGATGATTATCCATGATCTATCTGTCTTGCTTAAAATGTTGACTAAATGACATGAGGTCTTAGTTTTCTGAGTATTGTATCAGCATTTCATGATTTGATTAGTGACTTCTAATACTGTTAACTGATTGTGATAAAGTTTGGTAAGAGTTGTTATTAGATAACTTTGAGTTGTTAACCTGTCATTTAATATCTTGTGCAACATTTGGTATGTCATCGTGTCTAATATTTTAAGTCACCATTGCTTACTTGCTCATTAGGTTGATTTGTTTAGGAACTGGAATTTACTGGGAGCTTGCACCCTTTGTAAGTATTTAATAAAGGAATATTTAAGTAAAAGTATATCTTTCTCTTGAAAAGCAATCTGGTTGTATCTACACTATAAATGTCAGTAATTTGGAGGGTCATAGTGTAGAAAATTGTGAATATTAACTTTCTGTGTCAGTGGTCAGAACTGGAAACTAACGATAGGTATCAGTGACAAGATAAAAATAACTTTGAAAGGAAGAGAGACCTTCCTTGCTAACTCAGTGGGCTTCACAATGTTGTAACAGAAAAACGTTCAAGGCATTCCTGGCTGGGTAGGGTATCTCAGTTGATTAGAGCATCGTCCCAGTACACTTAAGGTTGTGGGTTCTGTCTGTGGTCAGGGCACATACAAGAAGCAACCAATGAATGCATAAATAACTGGAACAACAAATTGATGTTTCTCTCTGTAAAATCAGTAAATAAAATTTTTTAAGGAAATGTTCAAGGGTAAATTAGATGTAGAAATACCTACATTTGGAGCAGTTAATTTCCAAATCTTTTTTTTTTTTAATTTCATTTATTTATTTTTAGAGAGGGAAGGGGGAGAGAGAGAGAGAGAGAGAAATAGAGAAACATCAATGTGCGGTTGCTGGGGGACATGGCCTGCAACTTAGGCATGTGCCCTGACTGGGGATCGAACCTGCGATACCTGATTCGCAGCCCGCGCTCAATCCACTGAGCTACGCCAGCCAGGGCTTAATTTCCAAATCTTTATAATGGTCTTTGAGCACCTATCTCCTTATTCCCTTACAAGATTTTAGCCTTCATAGTATCTCTTTGTTGCTTCCTTTGTGCCCAAGTTAAAACAAGATTGTCTTTTAAAAACAAATCTGTTTTCATTTTTATGATATTCTTAAACAGTACATGTATTTTGTTCATGTGCACTCAAAATGTATATTCTGCTGTTCTTTGTTAGTGTTCTATGAATGTGTGTATGATCTAGTTAATGTGTGTGTAGTGTTGTTAAAGTCTTGTTCTTTTTTGCTTTTACTTGAGGTATAATTGATACAACATTAGTTTCAGGTGTACAGTGTAATGATTTGATATTCGTGTATGTTGCACAATGCTCACCACAGTAAGTACAGTTAGCATCCATTACCATCATTGTTTAAAAAAAAAAAAAAATGTTTTCCTGCCCTCGCTGGTATGGCTCAGTGGATTGAGCCCTGACCTGCAAACCAAAGAGTTGCTGGTGTGAATCCCAGTCAGGGCATGTGATCCCCAGTAGGGGGTGCAACTACACATTGGTGTTTCTCTCCCTCTCTTTCTCCCTGCCGTCCCCTCTCTTTAAAAATAAATAAATAAAAATTTTAAAAGAATGTTTTCCTTATGATGAAAACTTTGAAGAACCATTTTCCTAGCTACTTTCAAATATGTCGGACAATATTAACTGTAGTCAGCATGTTGTACATCTGCATGACTTAAAACTGGAAATTTGTACCTTTTGACCACTTTTACCCATTTTGCCCACTCCCCCATCCCCAGCCTAAGGCAGTCACCACTCTTTTCTCTTTATCTGTGAGCTTGGAGTTCATTGTTTTTGTTTTAGATTTCACATATAAGTGAGGCCATGTAGTGTTTATCTTTTCCTGCCCAACTTATTTCACTTAATATAATGCCTTCACAGTCCATCCATGTTGTTGGAAATGGCAGGATTTCCTTTTTATGGCTGAATAATATTCCATTATATATATTTAAAAATCACATTTTATTTACCCAGTTAATGTTAGACATTTAGTTGTTTCCATGTCTTGGCTATTATAAAAAATGGGGTATATACAGGATGGGGCAAAAGTAGATTTACAATTTGTATGGAAAATAATAAGTAGTAAGTAATAATACAAGAATAAACTTTTGTGTACTCAAAACTGTAAACCTATTTTACCCCCATCATGTATGTGTTTTCAAATTAATGTTTTTGTTTTCTTTGGATAAATATCCAGAAGTGGAATTGCTGGATCATATGGTAGTTCTATTTTGAATATTTTGATGAACCTCCATACTGTTTTCCTTAATGGCTGAATCAATTTGCATTTCCACTAACAGTGCACAAGGTTCCCTTTTTTCCACATCCTTGCCACCAACACTTATTTGTTGTCTTTGATAATAGACATTCTGCAGATTTGAGGTTTTGGTTTCTCTTAGGATTGATGATGTTGAACACTTTTTCATTTATCTGTTGGCTATCTGTATATCCTCTTTGGAAAATATTCATATCATCAACTTATTTTTTTTTAATGTTTTAAAATTTATTTTTAGAGGGGGGGAAAGGAGGGAGAAAGAGGGAGACATCGATGTGGGGACCCAGCCTACAACCCAGGCATGTGCCCTAGACTGGGAATCCAACCAATGACCCTTTGGTTTGCAGGCCAGCACTCAATCCACTGAGCTGCACCAGCCAGGGCCCATTTTTTTTAATCAGATTTTTTTTTTGCTTTTGTTTTATTTATATTTTGGGTATTAACCCCTTATCAGATACATGATTTGTAAATAGTTTCTCCCATTCAGTAGGTTGCCTTTTCATTTTGTTGACTTTGCTATCAACAGTATTTTTTTGCATGTAAGCCCCTTACTATTATCCGTGATTTATAATTTGTTCCTCATATTTTGTGGGTTGTCTTTTCATTGTCTTGATAATGATCTTTGAAACACAAACATTTTTTCATTTTGATGATGTTCATTTTATCTGTTTTGTTGCTCCTCTTTTTGGTGCCATATCTGGAAGAATCTGTTGCTAAACTGTGGGTCATGCAGATTTACTACTATGTTTTATCTTAGGAATTTTATAGTTTTTATTTTATGTTTAGGTCTGTGATCGATTTTGAGTTCATTTATTCTTTTATTGAGAAGTGTATTTCTATATGTAATAGACCTAATCATGCATTGTGTATACATAGCTTTTTTTTTATTCGGTGTATTTAAATCAGTTTAGAGAAGAAAGAAGAAATGCATTTGTAAAGTTTTTTTATGTTTTATTTTTAAAAGATTTTATTTACTTCTTAGAGGGGAAGGGAGGGAGAAAGAGAAAGATCAAGGTGCAAGAGATACATCAGTTGATTGCCTTTCCTGTGCCCCCAACTGGGGGGCCTGTCCTGCAACCCAGGCATGTGCTCTGACGGGATTGAACCTGCAAACTTGCGGTTCACAGGCTGGCATTCAGTCCACTGAGCCACACCAGCCAGGGCTACTGTTTTTATAATTATATTTGCTAGTGCTTTTCCACTGGGGATTGGGTCTTCAAACCCTTTGTGCTGTCATGGAGGAACTCAATCTATGGCTTCATTTTTGAAAGACTTTTGGGTCATTCCTCCCCCACCCCAGTACCTTGAATATGTCTTTTCTCTGCCTCTGATTCCATGTTTTCTGATAAGAAATCAGTTAATATTCTTATGGAGAAATCTTTGTATGTGATTGACTCTTGCTGCTTTCAAGATTCTCTTTGTGTTTGGCTTTGACATTTTTAAAGATGGTTTTCAGTCTGATCTGTTGCATTTATACCACTTGGAGTTCATTGAACTTCTTGGATTTATAGATAAATGTTTTTCATTGGGGGGGAGATTTTGGCCATTTTTTCAAATACTTTCTCTGTTTCTTGCATCTTCTGGGACTTCATTATGTATACAGCAGTTTGCTTAATTGTGCCCCACATTTCTGTGAAATTCTTTTTCTCTGTTTTTCAGTTGCTTAATCTGTTGATCTTTTAGTTTGCTGATCTTTGTTCCGACAGTTTATATCTTCTGTCCAATCACTTTGGTGAAATTTTCATTTCAGTTATTGTACTTTTTGACTGAAATTTTCATTTGGTTTTATTAATTTCTAACATCTCTTTATTGATAGTCTGTTTAAATGTTGCATATATTCCTTTATTTCTTTTAATCACAGTTACCTTTAGTTCTTTGAACACACTCATAATAGTTTTGACCTCTTTTGCTAAGTGGTGACATGTGGACCCTCTTGAGGGTGGTTTCTTTTTTTCTTTTATTGTTAGTGGCCACAGTTTTTTTTCCTTTTTCCACATCGTGTTTTTTTGTGGGGTGGTTGTTTTGTTTTGTATTTTAGTTTTTTTGTTTGTTTTGGTGTAAACTGGACCTTTCGTATAATGTAGCAACTTTGAAACTGAGTTTTCATTACTTCCTGTTTCCAGGGTCTTGTTATTTGTTTGCTTATTTGTCTAGTGACTGGCTGTACTACTTAGTCTTATTTCTATGTGATTCCTCTTCAAAGGACACAACTTTAGTCATGCACTCAGCCACCCTAGGATGACAGTGGTGTTATAGTAAGGCTTTCTTTGTGTGTTTCCCCGATAACTCTGTTAAGCTATCTCCCTGTGTTTCTATCACATGCAAATATTAGTTCCCACTAATTGTTGGCTAATTGCTCTGTTTTAGGTGATGATGCCCTGGGATTTAATTGCCTCTCGGTCTGTTTCAATTCAGTTTTTCTGCTTCCAGGGGTTAATCTTTGAAGTTAGTTTTTGAGATTTGTTCTGACTCAAGGAAGGCTCTTTTTAGCTGTCTCTTCTCTGATTCTTTTTGGTAAACTGCTGGCTGGTTTCAAGTTTAGGTTGTTACCAACACTCATGGGACATCCAGCCTCTTAATTGCTTATTGCTTCTGTCTCCATTGTTTTTCTAGTGCACCCTTAGGCTTAAACTTCCCTGTACTGTGTTTCAAATGAGTCAGTTCACTTTGAGAGAACTTAAGAGTTTTCTTATGGCATGCCTTTCCCTTTGGGCCAAACCTTGATACCATTGAATGATCTAATTCTCTCAGAGTGACACTGCTTCTTGAGCAGGTACTGTGTGGGAGCAGCAGTCTCTGGTCTTCTCAATTTGTTTTCTGGCATGGAACCTTGGCTCGGTGAGTGAGATGGAGTGCGGACCATGATTGAGACCACATTACTCCCTGCTGAACCTGGTCCAGCTTCTGCTCCACAAGTGCGGCCTGGATAGAAGAGCCCCAGAACTCTCAGCTGCTTTTGCCTGCATTAGAGCCTTTGCAACTCAGACTTGGGGATAATGAGAAATGGTAGCTCCCTTCCCCTCCTAGGGAAATACCTTGACCTGGGAGCTTGGGGTAAAGAGCCCTGTGTTCTTGGCTGTACCCACCTGGAATGGAGCAGCTGTCTTGCTGAGCTGACTCAAAGTGCCACAGACTCTGTTCTTTTTTTTAAGATTTTATTTATTTATTTTTAGAGAGGGAAGGGAGAGGGGGAGAGAGAGAAACATCAATGTGTGGTTGCTGGGGGACATGGCCTGCAACCTAGGCATGTGCCCTGACTGGGAATCGAACCTGCGATGCCTGGTTCGCAGCCCGCGCTCAATCCACTGAGCTACGCCAGCCAGGGCCCACAGACTCTGTTCTTAATTGAGATATAGTAGATATTCTTGAATAAGGGTTTTCTTTGTTTGCTATATACCAATTTCTTGTTTTTTAAGCGTTTTAGATTAAAGACTTTTTAAATAATTTTCATCAGTTATTGTTGTTTAATTGGAGAGAATGTCCACAAAGCTCTGATGCCACCACCATTTCAGAAATAGTTTTTAATTTAAAAAATTACTTGTTTTCTACAGCCACTTAAAAATAAATTTTGTGTTTGTGAATGCCTTAGAATGAGTGCTGGAGTGTATCAAAGCTTTTATGTATTGGAGTGGCCAAAAAAATTCATTTAGTTTTTTCTGTTTGATGGCTCTAGTAGCACTTAGTTTTCTTTAACTTCGTTCCAAACAGTTTTCTTAGAATGTATTGTGATAGCTGTCATATCAGCGTACATTAAAGAAAAAGTTAGCAATTTTGGTGATTTTGGGGGGGGTGTACACCTTTTAATATTGAAGATGGAAGAAAATAAGCAAAATTTTCAGCGTATTATACTTTATTATTTCCAGAAAGGTAAAAATGTGACTGAAACACACAAAAAAATGTTTTGTGCAGTGTATGGAGAAGCTGCTGTGACTGTTCAGATGTGTCAAAAGTTATTTGCGACATTTCTTGGTACTATTGACATTTTGGCTAAATAATTCTTTGCTGTGGGGCTGTCATGTATTGGAAGATGTTTGGCAGCACCCCTGGCCACTACCCACTAGAAGCCAATAGTGGGAGATAGCCGACATACTCAGAATATCCAAATCAATAAAGTTATTGGTGATAATGATAAATGAGTCTTTTTTGTTTTATAGAAAAAACTAAACAGGCTTTGGCAAACCCAATACATATAAAAGCTTCTGATATCCTGATTGTGTGCATACAAGTTGATAGACACTTAGTATGGAGAAATTTTGAATTATATTTAGCCAATTACCAAGCATTTCTAAATGAATAAATTTCTGCTGCCACAAAGAATTTAGAATGCAGGATGCAGTTCTGTTTGTTATGACTTCTAGGAAGTTATTCATAGGAAGTGGCAGTGACTGTACATAGTGATTTAGTGACAAAAGGAGGGGCTGTTAATAGTAATTATAATAGAATATGGGCTTTTAACTCAAGTAATATATTTGAATTTAACAAAGATTAATTAAACATCTTCATTTGCATTAACCTGTGTTATTGATTGGATATGAACTAGCATCACACTGAGGAGGGGAATGCTGTGCTTAATACATGCTGCCTTGACTGATTTTGTGTATAATTTTTCATAAGTGTAATAAGAATGATGAGTCCTATGCTAATGATAGTGGAAACTGCTGGTAGAGTTTGGAAAAGACAGGCCTTTACTCTTAAGCAAAGGCCACATTTTAACATTGCAGGAATACAGCTATCGTGTTTTAGAAGAAAAGCCTGTGGTATGTAGTTACTAGTGATGACATAGAACATTTAACATTGGAAAATTACAAATTAAGTGAAAAACCACCAATTTAGTTTTTATAAAGTATGTTTCTGCGTTAAAAACATTTTGATAGAGTTTATCTTCAAAGTGGGGATATGGTGAGAGTGATGGTATTTTTCCCTTTATTTTCCAACATTATGAATGTATAGCATGGAAGTTAAAAATGAAGACCCTTGGCAGCCTGTACTGGGTTAGAAATCCTGGCTCTACTCTTACTGCTTATTTACTCTGCCCCAGTTTCTTTACTCCTGAAATGGGGCTATTGATAGGCTTGTTCTGAAGAGTAAATAAATTTATACATATAATTTGCTTGGAATAGTGTCTGACACAAAGTTAGCACTCAAATGTTACCTATTACAATCACTCAATAAGTAAAATTTTATTTAGAATTTGAAGTATGTCAGCCTGGCTGTGGTGGCATTAAAATTGGGGAATGAGAGACAATGTTGAAAAAATAAGTTTGGGCCAATTGTGAATGACCTTGAATAATAAATAGTTCTGATGTAAAGGTGGAGAGGAGGAAGCCAGTAACTGTTTCAGAGATTAAAGGTTTTGGGAGGTTATTTTAGCATTAATATACTAAACAGATTGGTACTGGGGAGGCCAGCCAGGATTTTGTTAAAATTGTAATCTAGCCTAGAGTGGTAGGAATGGGAGTGGAAAAGGTAACATTGGACCCATCATAAAAGAGGAGTTGATGGAGATGGGAAGGGGTTTGACTTTGTTGCTGTTTTTACTGCTGACCCCAACCCCCTATTTTAGTTTTGAGCACCTACCTGTTGTGTGCCAGTGAATCCTTGGGATTCAGTGATGAACAAAGTTTATAATAGCTTCTCTCTTTCTTTAGGGAGCTTTTATTTTTTGGTAGGAGGAAAGATCAACACACAGATGCTATGAAAGAAAATAGCCTCACATAGGAGTGTGTACACTAAGTCCTCACTTAACGGTTTGGTAGGTTCTATGACTTCACGTTAAATGACTTATAACTGAACCCAATTTTACCCTAGGCTAATTCATACAAACAGGAAGTTCCTTGGGCATCTCATCTACATTATAAGGAAATGATGTTGAGGTTATTTGAGGGCCTATTGTACTTGATGAATTCCATCAGGAGAGTTGCAGGCTATTGAAACACTATAGGCAAAACTAAGCAGATTGCATATGCGAAGGCCCCAGAGGCAGCATGGAGGGACAACATTTTAACAGAACAAGAAGGCAAATTAAGTAAACTGGAATTAGAGCAAGCTTTGGGTTGGGTAGTTGGAAGTTGAGGCTGGAATTAGGTGTTTGGGTGAGAAATAGTTTGGTCTTTTATTCTGGTCTCTGAAGGTTTTTAAGCAGGGCCATGACATGATGTGGTTTGCTTTTTATTAAGACTAATAGTAACCATTTCTAATGCAAAAAGGTAAAACATAAAACTGAAAGGATGGGTGCAGTCTTGACAGTGACCACACTTTTAAGAGAAAGAACAGCCTTGACCTTTGTGGTTCAGTTGGTTGGGCATCCTTCAGCAAAGCGAAAGGTCATTGGTTCTATTCCTGGTCAGGGCACATGCCTGGATTGTGGGGGACAGGGCAGGTACCAGAGGCAACCAATAAATGTTTCTCTCTCACATTCTTTCTCTCTCCCTTCCCCTCTCTCTAAAAATAAATAAAATCTTTTAAAAAGTTTATTTATACATTTCACATGAAAATACAAATCTACATAATTTAAATATTTCTTCCATATGCTAGTGTATTAATTACAAAATAATAGTTTGCCCAAGACAGTTGTAATTAAAGTTTTCATTTTGTAGTCATCCGCAAAAAGTAGTGACGTCTAATGTCTGGTGAAGGCTAAGCACAGCTTGTGTTTCACAGTTAGTCTCTTGCCTCTGATGAGTCAATTATTTTAAGAAGGGAAAACAAGGGTTATGGATGTCAGACATAGGCATTAGAAAGGAAGAAATATAATTGAGTAATTTTCCCTTTGATTTTAGCACATAAAACCAGAATAGGTAAAATTTACATATTAAGGTAATGTCAATGAGTTTAAGGATGGTCTATAAAATTGTTTTCTAAGACACTCAATTCATTTTGATGTCTGGTAAAGGAAATAAATAATTTGGAATGTTGGGCTTGTTGCTTATTGTCTCTATCCTCAGTCTGTAATTCAATTCCACAAGAACAGAGAGATGTGCAGTGTAATATTCCCTTATTTAAAACAATTTGGCCTGTTGTAGGTGCTCAGCATGAATTTTTTATAAATGACTAAGCTTTGAGTTTTTATTTAAACTTTTTTGGAGTCAAAAGATAAAAATTTACAAAGAAGTAATTCTTGCTGTGCTGGTATCATATATATGGACTTGTAGAACATTTTAGTGTGCTGCATAAAAGGAGAGAGATTATAGACTATGGAGAACGTTTGAGCAGAGGTACAAAAATGACTGGGTAGAGAAGGTGCATTCTTCTTTGTCCTGAGGTTTCCCTGGTATTAAGGACCTCCCATTGAAAGCTGCTAGAGAAATTCAGTTCTGTAAAGTTTAAAATAACTAGTAAGTGGTTTGCTGCTTTATGGAATACTAAGTTATTTAAAAGAACATAATGTCAATTTTTATCCAGGTAAAAGCGATGCTTTTCTCATCTTGGAAGATGTTGCGATGCTAAGTTTGGGTATGAAAAAATGCTGTGTATTCTAAAAGGCAATCTAATAATTGCATAGCAGAAAATCCAGGGTGCATTCTGATAAAATTTGAGTGTCGGCGGAGGGGGTGAGAACAGTGACCCTTGAAGTAATGTTGTTTTTCTAAAAAGTGTTTCTATAGGAAGTAGTTGTTAACTGTGTCAAATTTTACATGATTTGAATAATTACTGAGTTTCTTTAGTTCTGTGTAGTATACCACTGCTTTGGCTTGATAGAAAGCTTGTTTTAGCTTGCCTGGGTGTGCCTAAATCCGCTGTTAAAACTCCTGTTAGAGCCTTCAGACTGCTTCTACAAATCAAGTTAAAGCAATGATTCCGGTTGGGAATCCAATGTGTTTCTTCCAATCTTTGGATTAAAATGGGATTTTTAAGAAATTATTAAAACAATTTTTTTCATTCAAACCTTCCTAAATTATATCTTAAAATATTCAAATTCTTTAAATATTCAAGAACCCTTCATAGTACTTATAAAAAGGGAAAAGAAAATTACATTTAAAAAATACTGTGTGCTTGGTATTTGCAAAACACCTTTATTAAAATAATTCTCATGGCATTTTTGTGGGTAGCATTAGCTCAGTTTAAAGACCTGGAAAATTTTTGAGAGTGCTTGTTACTGACCTTTAAGATAAAAGCATCTTGTAAATGCCAGAGGTAGGATTTTGAACAAGTTACATATTTGACACCATAAAACTTTTAATTGATTCGTACCAATTTCTTACCTAAATCTCCTAACCTAGCACATGGAGGAAAACATATTCAATTCTTATGTGGTAATAGAGAGAGTTGACTGTTAAAACTAGCAGAATAGAGCGTGCTGTGGTGAGACCTGATATACCTGCCCAGCAGGAATGGAAATCTAAAAATGTAGAGAACTTGACAGACATAGAAGAAATCTAGAAAACAAAAGACATTAAGGTGAGACTATATAAGAGATAGGGATGGCAAGCAACTTGAGGCTTTGCTGATGGAATAGAAAATGATTTACTTCTGTGGTCTGAAAAAGGTATTTTGTTTGAAGGGGGAGGGGTTACTCACTGCCACCTTTGTTTAAAGGGATAGTCCCCAAGTAATCCACTGAATACTTTTGTGTAGAATCATTTGTCCCTTGACTTTTAATTTGTCTGTAGGTAGAAGATTATTGGGATACATGTAAATGGAAAAATGTTAAGCATAAATAAACAAAACATGAAAATATAATTTTAAGATGTTTTAACTCATGTTCTCTAAATGTTAAAGGACTGTAAAACAAGAGAACAGCCAGTGCTGTATATGTAAAAATTTATTCTGGGAAAATATATACAACAAAATTTACTATTTTAACCACTTTTAAGTGCATAGTTCAGTGGCATTAACATTGTTATGCAACCATCACCATCATCCATCTCCAGAACCTTTTCATCCTCCCAAACTGAATCTCTGTACCCCTTAAACAATAATTTCCCATTCCCCACTTCCCCCAACCCCTGATAACCACCTATTTTCTGTCTATAAGTACCTCATGTAAGTGGAATCATAGACTATTTGTCCCTCTGTGGCTGGCTTATTTCCTTTTTATTGATAAGTAATATTCTATTGTATGTATATTACCAGTTTTGTGTATTTGTTCACTTGTCCTTGGGTTGCTTTCTGGAAAGACTTTTTTTTAAAGATTTTATTTATTTTTAGAAGGGAAAAGAAGGAGAGAAACACCTCAGTGTGTGGTTTCCTCTCACGCGCCTCCTGCTGGGGACCTGGCCCACCTGACCTGTAACCCCAGGCGTGTGCTCTGACTGGGAATCAACCTGAAACCCTTTGGTTTGCAGGCTGTCACTCAATCCATTGTCCCACACCAGCCAGGGCTGGTAAGAGTTTTTAAAGAGATAGCTAATGCTGGTTTAGTGGACACAATGATAGGATTAATTCTAGACTTGTTAACTTTTCTACCTGTGCTTTGGTCAAATCACTTAGGATGTTGGTTTTCTAATTTATAGGAAAATACCACATTCTGTGTAAACTGTAAAGATTTACCTTAAAAATACCACTTTAATTTTGATGTGCCTCAGCGTTCATCCCCCCACCCTCCTGGACTTGCCCCACACTAAGAATATATATGCTACTCCTCAAACCCCAGTGTTGTGTACCACGCTCTCTCCTCTCAGAAGATGGTAGGGGATAGAGGTCGTGTTATTGGAGGGTTTCTCAGGTAATGCTAATGAATCCATCTATTTCCACCTGTTTGTGAATAATTAGCAATGTGTTCAAGACCCCCAAGTTTTGCTTTAGTTCCAGACTTGTAGAGTCAACTATTGAGCGAATGTATTCACCCTGCTACCTTCCCCACTTCCCTTTAAAAAGAAGTAGAAAGGAAACCTGACTTGCATAAGCCAAGGAAACTCAGAATTGCGTAAGGCAGGCTGGGGTACTGACAGCCAGTTAGTTGTCTTTATGTTGAGAATGAAGAAGAGCAAGATGCAGGGATTTGATTTGTCAATTAGTAGAGCATTGATGATCTATGGATGGAACCTTCTCCCCATTCTCCACCCCGCCCCCCATCAAATGTACATCTTCACAAAGCTTTGCAAGTAATTCTATGGGAGTTAATCTTCAATCCATCTATATACCTCAATTAAGCAATTTTGGTAGGTTAGACCCAGCAGTTGATGAAAGAGAATGGCAGAAGTGAAAGGGGAGACAAAGACATGAATTTTTAAGGTTTTTGGAGAAAAGGAAGGTCAGTAAGGAAGATTCCAGCACATTTATAGGCTAAGAGCGCAAGGTATCTAGGAAAAGATAAAGGGGATGATTGGAGCATCACCCACTGGGGAAAGTATGCAGTGGGATTTCAAGGCCAGGTTGGGGGGCAGAGAGAAGAGATTGGAGCAAATATGAAGTAGAGAAAAAATGAAGTTAAATTGGTTAGCTTATATTTGGAGTGGTAAGAAAAATTTGTTTACATAATTTGTCAGCAGACCCAAAATTGCTAAAGATAGATGAGTTTCTTTGGGTTTTTAAGATTGTCTACATCACATAACTTTTGTAATGTAGGGTATATAAAAATGGAAAACAAAAGTGAAAGGCTGCTCAATCGTGTAATCTTTTAATTGGTTTTCCATTTCACATATGAAAGATTTTGTCTGTTTTTAACCTCATCAGTACTTGATGTTATCCATTGTGAATTTTACTTTTGTTACACAATTGATAACTGAATAAAATCTTGTTAGAACCCCATCTCTGTGTTGATTATATTTAAATTTCAGGTAAATGTTGGACTGGTATGTAGTAGTAAATAGGGATTTGGTTGCCTTACTTATCACAAAATATGTACTTATAACCAATCAGCTGAAGTTCTCAATCTGTTTGCACATTAGAATCAATTACCAGTTAGCTTTTTTTGAAAAGTACTGATGCCTAGGTTTGACTCACATGTATTATATGTAAGTCATTGAATCTAGAGAGAGGTTTGGACATCAGAACTGTGTTTTTTAAAGTACCTCAGATGATTTTACTATGCAGCTAAGGATGAGACCCCTTAGTCTAATGAATATAGAACTGAGGATTTGATGCCATTCCCCTGTTACCTTGTCAGTTAGTACAGTTGGGATCTATAGCCCTATAGCCCTGTCACAGCTGTGGGAGTTCCTGTGGTCAAAACCTTACTAAAAGTGAAGTCTTGGTCACTTGACAGAGTCAGTTGTATTAGAGTAATAGTATATAGTTTGAACCCTCTCCAAAGAAAATTCTTCCAAAGTTTTAAAGTTTCTGTTAAAACCACTTGTAAGCTTGTTTAAAAACCATTTGGTATCAGTGATGAATGCTACTTGTGCAGTGCTTTCTGAAAAGTTCTTAAAAATCAGATTTTATTACCTTTGTCTTGAGTATATACACTTTTACAGTGTATTTAAGGCATTAGCAAATTGAAGACAGTTTTTGCCATTCCCTGATTGAATCCAAATGAACCAAGTACCTTGGCATTGTCTTTGGAATTCTTGGAGAAAACTGAAATATTATATCATAAGGTTATACTTTAATGTTTAACAGTTGATATGCTATTACCAGTTTATTAAATTGAATATAATATTAATGAAGCTTTAACTTTTCGCTTTTCCCTCTCATTTATATAGCAACCTTCTCCTGACTAGATTCACTGGTAATATTAAGTTTGAACAATTCCTTGATTCATTTTTTTTTTTTTACCTAAAACAAATGTACTTTTTTTTCTTCTACTTGTAGGTTATGCAATGGTCTGTGCACGATGTTTTATTCTTGAATTGGAGCTTTCTAAGACTGACAAATGCTGGTACTTCATCTTCTATAAGTGGACTATAATTTCCTTACTCAAGACAACTACATAAGCAGACAAAATTGCAAAGATCTGCCCTGTGTCGAGTATGACAGCCACGACTCGTGGCTCTCCAGTAGGAGGGAATGACAACCAGGGCCAGGCTCCTGATGGACAGTCTCAGCCCCCCCTCCAACAGAATCAGGTAGGACTTTTAAGATACTAAAGTTACATTGGTATGTCTGAGATGGAATGTTTAAATAATAGAGCATGTTCTGAATAATTTGTAAAATAATTATAAAACTTATTTTAGAAAAGTAAATATGCTACTGTCTTACACAGTAATAAGAAAGCTCGAGTGTTGTTAGATGGTAATGCTTGAGTAATAAGTTTTTCTTTTTCTGGTATCTTACACTGTCAGCCATCATTAAAATGATTTAAAACACTGTCAATTCTAGAGCAAAGAACCACGTCATCCAGTGTAGCCTGTGGTTCAGGACATGGATTCAAATCATACTGCTTATGTTGAAATTTTAGCTTTGCACCATACTCGCTTTATGAGTGGGTAAATCATGTAACCTCTAAGCCTCAATTTTTCACCTGTAAAATGGAGATAACAAGAGTGTAAGTACTTCATAGAGTTAAAAAAGAGTGAAATAATATTTGCAAAGAGCTTAAAATATATTTTGATATCAAGATTTTGTGCTGATTTGTAAACTCAGTGTGATACTCTTTATGTTCTCTGAATGAATTTGTGTAAGATTTCTGTTACTTCTTCATGTCATAATTTGCAAGATTTTACTGGTTAACCATTTGGCTTGGGGTTGTATCTGTGGAAAGGTTTTGGGAAAAAAATTTTTTTCCTTTATTCTAGAGAGAGGGAGGGAAATATCAAAGTGAGAGAGAAACATTGATCAGTTACCTCTGGCATAGCCCCAGTTGGGAATCAAACCTGCAACCCACGCTTGTGCCCTGACCAGGAATTGAACCCACAACCGTTTGCAGGATGATGCCCAACCAACTGATCCACAATAGCCAGGGCATTTTTATTTGTTGACTGACTGATTCTAGAGAGAGGGTAAAGGAGGAAGAGAGGGAGTGAAATGTTCATCTGAATGTGGAAAGGTTTTGATTGCAGATCCAACTTTTTCTTTAATAGGAGAATTTTGTGATTTGTGTGTCTGTGGTGATGACATCTCCTTTTTCATTTCTGATAACTTAATTTGTTTTCTCTCTCCTTATCATTCTTTTTTAGGGATTTATCAGTTTCATTAAACCTCCCCCAAACCAACTTTTGACTTTAATTCTCTCCCCCTCCCCACTTACATGCTTTTTAACCTTTCCTTTGACTTAATTTTGGATATGGATTGCTGTCCTTTTTCTTATTTCTTGAAATGGAAGTTTAAATAATTGATTTTCAGCCTTTTCTAAAGTATACAGTTTTATATTGGGAAATGTTAATCGGAATAAGACAAATATTAAAACTTATGCGTGTGAATCACAAGCATGCTGCTTGTGTTTGGTACCTATTTATGTAGAATTGTGGGGGGGTAAATTTTTAGGCAAAGGTATTGTTAATTGTTGGGTGTGTACTTCCATCTGTCATTTGGGGATAAGTTCTAATTGTCTGGCTGTAATAGATTGGATATTCTCTATTACAAGTATGATAGAGAAGAGCTGTGCAAGCAGTCTGCCCCCACCCCCTTCCCTTCCCTCCCCTCCCTTTCTTCCTCTCCCTCTGCCATTTTAGAGAAGCGAGCAAGTTGATTTTAATTTTTTTCCAAATAAGTGTGTTGACTTTATTTCTTTTTTCTCCAGTTCCCAATTTTAAGATATAAAAGTACTTAAGTATGTGGTCACAGATCTTGGACAGAGTTAGGTCTTTCCTGTGTCATAAATTTGTTAGCCAGTATTCAGGTTTCTTTAAACACAGTCTAAGGTTGGATGCCAAAGATTTCTATTTTTAAACCAGGAGCTAGTAGTTAAAGTTGCAGTATCTTTTGCTTTCTTTTTTTCACCCAAGTTTTATACCTACGTTTTGCATGGATTCCTAATGTCTTTTGCAGTGTTTCTGACTTACATGAACTGACTGTAGACAAAATTAAACTTCTACTCTAACCTTATTTTTTGAAGGTGTTCTTGATAATTCTTAGAACTCTTGGGTTTGTGATAGTCACCTTAAAATACATCTACATTATGTTCTCTTGTAATAGATCTTTACATTTTGGAATGTGACGTGATTTAAACAACAAAGAAACAAAATAAATTACATTCTTAACTGTTTATGGAGTTCCTCCTTCATTTTCTTATTCTTTACTTTTTAATGTTAGAATTTTAGTTACTTCACAAGATTTTACATGATAGGACCAAGAAAGAACTCTATAGCATTAATCACTTCCCAACTTAAACCTTTCTTTTGGAATTCCTAAAATCAGTCAGACTTTTCCACTTAATATACAATATTTTTTAAACAGGTGTTCCCACAAGGGAATATTTTGGGCTCTGGTATTATATAGTAAAACTCCGTGATACATGAAATAGCCTTGGCAAAGGCACTATGGGTGAACACTCTTGGGTACTGTTGCTGGGATGGTGCAGACTTTTCAAAATGGAATTTGGCAAGATGTATGTCAGCACTAAAAGAAATAGTTCATACTGTTGTAGTAATTACATGTCCAGGACCCTACTTATCCTGAGGAATGATTGAAGTTCAACACAAAGATTTATATGTAAAAGACTCATTGCAGTTGTTTATCTTAGCAATAAAAATTGTGAAATACTCCATGTCCCTTAATTTGTTTAATTCATTTAATATTATATGGCTATTAATCAACTTTTTATAAAAGATTCTTAATGATATAGGAAAATACTCAAATGTCCAATGGAAAAGGACATAGGCTTAAGTGGATTATCCTAATTTTATTGAAATTTATGCACATACATACATTATATAGAGAGAGAGGGTTTTTTGTTTATAGAATAAAGATTGCAAGGAAATAATTTTAGATGTTATTGGTGCTTACCTGTTGATGTGGTACTTACAGGTATTTTAATTGTTATTTTTGTCTTACAGTCTTTGTGAGCATGTACATAGGGGTGGGCAAAAGTAGGCTTACAATTGCGAGTACTCAAAACACAGTTTATTCTTGTACTATTTATTTTCCATATGAACTGCATATGAACAGCTGTAAGTCTGCTTTAGCCCACTCCTGTATAATATGTATCAGGAGAAAGTGGATTTAAAAATAATAATAAACCAGACTTCCCAAATTGGATATTTCCATTGCAAATATTTCTATTGGGCCTCTGCCACTTAAATTCTGTGCTATATAGATGTTTTTTGCCTTAAGTCTATCTCTAATGCATGCACAGTGTTTGCCGTCTTAGGTATAAAAGTTTGCTGTTTACTTGCAGATTGGCTCTATGAGCTCATACATAAACTGTAAGTAAACCATATTAATGGTAGTATACCCAGTCATCTTCAGTTATAAACATTTTACTTATACAACTGTTCAGTAAGTGCTAAAATGATAGGGAAAAGGGCATTCTTTAAAAGGGCCATCAACTTCCAGTGGGTAGAAAACTAAAGAACTGATGAGTAAATACCAGTTTAAAATTTAGATAGTTATAATTTAGAAGTGGAAAATACCATCTTTCTAAATTAAGAATTAAGATCCTAAAAGTTTATTATGCGGTGAAAGTATGTACAGCTGAGGTGAGGGGGGAAAGAGACATGTACTAAAAAGGAAGAATGAAAGAATAAAATTAGCTATAAGTCAGAAACTTTTTAATCTATAAAATGTGACATTTCCTATTTGTATAATAATTTCTATCATGGTGGGAAATGTAAGCAGAGAAGCAGTATACATTGTGACTGAGAACACAAACTTTAGAATTAGATCTAGATTCAAATCCTGACCACAGAGTTGGAGCTTTGTAACCTTGGGCTAATTAATTATTGTCTGAGTTTATTTTTTTGTCTATTAAATGACAGATTACTTCCTTAGGCTGTTGAGAATTAAATGAAATTATTTTCAAGCATAGTGGCATGGAGACTGCCTGAAACATTATAAACTTACAGTGATCATATCTTTAAAAATTGATACTATTCTCCCCTAATTTGCATTAGTATTTGAATTATTAGATGAACATACATTATAGAAATCTAAATCTGGAATATTTAATTTTTAATTAAGACTTCATCGCCTGATTCTTCCAATGAAAATTCCCCTGCAACTCCCCCAGATGAACAAGGTCAAGGTGATGCTCCCCCACAGCTTGAAGAGGAGGAACCTG
>PVIA01009743.1:0-58084 GCA_004024845.1 Tonatia bakeri | reverse complement strand
TCCCAACCAAACTCCCAGAGGTATTCCTTTTTGGAAATTGACAAGCTGATTCGAAAATTTATTTGGAACACAAAGGATCTAGAATACTCAAAAGAACCTTGAAAAAGAAAAACTGAGTTAGGACTTAATGCATTCTGATTTCAAGACTTACTATAAAGCTAAAGTTAATCAAGACAGTGTAAGAGTAATGTGAACAAACCTGCAGATCAATGAAACAGGAAAGTCCAGAAACAGACTCACACATATGTGGTCACAGGATTTTTTTTACAAAGATATTAACATAATTCAATAAGGAATTAAATCTTTTCAACGCATAGTGCTGAAATAACTAGATATCCATATGGAAAAAAAGAACTTCAACCCCTACCTAATACTATACTCAAAATTAACTCAAAGTAAATCATAGACCTAAACACAAAAGCTGAAAACTTCAAGAGAAAATGAAAGAGCCCTAGCCAGTGTAGCTCAGTTGGCTGGAGCATCATCCTGTACCCCAAAAGTTTGTGGGTTTAGTCCCCAGTCAGGGCACATACCCAGGTTGTGGGTTCAGTCCCTGGTCAGGGCATGTATGGGAGGCACCAATCAATGTTTCTTTCTCTTTCTCACTCTCTCCCTTCCTCTCTCTCTAAAAAATTCAATGAACATTCCTCAGATAAGGATTAAGTAAGGAAAAGAAACAAAAGTCTTTACAACCTTGAGTTAAGGTTAAGAATCCTTGCATAAAGAGACTGGCATGGTGATTGTCCAAGTGTATGCATTTGTCAAAACTCAGAAATGTATACTAAAAAGGTGATTTTCTGTATGTAAATTATGTCAATTTTTAAAAACTCAAGAAAATGAACATACTACAGTTGCATACAATAACACAAATGCATTCCAAAAACATAATATTGGCAAGAAAATCAAAATATAATCTTTAAGTAAGTGATATAACTAAAATGAAGAGCAAAGAAAGTATATTCCATAAAAGTCAGCATAGTGGTTAACTTGAGACAGTGTAAGGGGGTAGAATCGGGAAGGGGCCTAAGGGACAGGGCCGCTTCAAGTATACTGGCATTTTTCTTTCTTTTTTTTCTGGGGTTACGTGAATAGTTACTTTGTGATACTTTACTGAGCTATCATTTATATTTTACATCCTTTTAAAAGAAAACAAGCCAAGTAACTCAAGGTAAATTATAAAAGGGTATATTCTTATGTCATAAGAATATATGTATTTTCAGAGGTATGAGGCATTCATATCTTGGCTACACCATTTATTAGATGTGTGACTTTAGAGAGTTTCTTAACCTTCCTCAGTCTCAGTTTACTAATCTATAAAAAAAAGTATTCTGTCTTTTCTTCAGCAATGACTAAAAAATTTAGACTTCTGTATTTTATAACATTACAATCTACAAATATTTTTACATCCATAAACTGGAGGCTATTTTCCCTAGAGAGTAAGGACTCAAAACTGGTAATCTGGGTAATTCTGACATGAACTTATGACTACATTCTTGAAAGCTCAACTCCTTCAGGAGGGTAGGCTGTTTATTTGTCTACATACTGATCAAGAATCAACCTATGTACACTCAAATGAAGAAGTTAGAGTCAAATTATGTAAGCCATGATTATTAGAATCAGTCCTAACTTTACCCCATTTGTTCTTACAAATAAATTAATAACACAATTAGTAAAACATATGCAGAAAGTGTTGCTACTAACTATACGACTATACCTTACTCAATACCTAAGTTTCAGAAGACACAGAAAAACAATGATTTCATATGGATACTTCAATCAATGTTATGTACTAAGTTAGTCATCATAGCAGGCTTTACTCTAGTACACAAAATATGAAATACAGACAGTGTGAACAAACTGGTTCTGCTGGTTCTCTAATAAATGTAGAAAGTAGTATTTTTGCTGCATAGAATTCCATTGTGTAAATGTACCATAGTTTTTTGATCCATTCATTTACTGATGGACATCCAGGTTGCTTCCAGCACTTAGCTATTGTAAATTGTGCTGCTATGAACATTGGAATGCAAAGGTTCTTTTGGATTGGTGTTTTAGGATTCTTAGGATATAGTCCCAGCAGTGGAATTGCTGGGTCAAAAGGCAGATCCATTTTTAGTTTTCTGAGGAAGTTCCATAAAGAAAGAAGGAGCTACTACCCTTTGCAACATCATGGATGCAACTGGAAAGCATTATGCTAAGCAAAATAAGCCAGGCAGTGAAAGATAAATACCATATGATCTCACCTTTAACAGGAACCTAAACAACAAAACAAAGAAACAAGCAAAATATAGTCAAAGACACTGCATTAGAGGACAGGCAGAAAGTGTCCAGAGGAGAGAGAAGAGGGAATTTCAGGGGAAAAGGGGAAGGGTTTACAGGAACAAAGTTAAAAGACACATGGATAAAAACTAGGGGGAGGGTGGTAATGGGAGGGAAGTTGGGAGGGGTGGATGGGCTGGATTGGGAGTAAAGGGGAGAAAACTGTACTTGAACAATCATTAAAATAATTTTTTTTTAAAAAGTAGTATTTTTAAGAGTATAACTGCCAACTGCCAATTTTAATAGTAGTGATTGTACTGATATTTTTAAATTAAGATCTGAAAAAATATATATACATTCTAGCCCATAATTAATAAAATGGTTTTCACAATATCTGACCTCCCATGAATATAATTTTCTCAAAACACTGCCATTCACATTTGCATATAAATAGCACCCACAAACAAGATAATATTTGTAGATCCATGTAGAAATTCCTGAAGCATGGTTGGGAACTTAATTTTTCTAAACTAACTGGATAACCTAAACCAGTGATCATGAAACCATGTGTAAGTAATATTCTAAATAAAATTTATTTATAAACACTAGAGGGTGCTCTAATTCAATAGTCCCTCCTATGTGGCTTTGATCCCTAAAATGATTTTCTTGATTAAAGATATTCTTCAGCAACAAGTATTTTTGTATCTGAAATAGTACATGGAGATAATTTATGACACAAAATTCTTCCAGAATATATAACAAAACAGTAGAATTCCACTGAAATCATTCTTAACAGTACAATTACTACATATTTAATGTTTTGTTAGGTGGAGAGAACAGAAAAGTACAGAACAAGTATAAGATGGCCCTTCACTATTATGGAAAGTAACACTGAGTTCATACGGTTAAGAGAAGATATACCATACCTCATAGACTGAGGATAAAGGAAATTACAAAATGAATTTAGTAAAAGACATAGTAGCTCAATTTCAATTTTAGTTGCTAAGTATTAAGACAGAGTTCAAATACTTTATAAAGGTATTTTGAAAGTCATCATTTAAACAGCAAATAAAAGTGATTCTGCTATAGGATATTGTCTCCTGTCTTAAGAAAATACCTAAGTCAATAGCTCCACAAAATTGGAAAAGAAAATAATCCAAGACCTTGCATATCCAGAATAGAAAATAATTAAAATATCAATATAAATTTTCATAAAAGATGCACAGGTGCTAGTTTTTTAATTTATTCCTAAAATGTTCATAAGCTCAATCACAAGTCTTTAAATATTTCCAAACTGACAGAAAAGTGTATGTTGTTGCCCATTGGCAATCCAGAAAAGTTCCCTGGAGTATGAGTTTTCAACAGACAGCATTAGACAGTCATAAATAACAAAGATGAATAGCTAGGAAAACCTATCACCTATGTATTTCAAGAAAGTGGCTGTTAGCTGAGGTACTATTTAATCCTAACGAAGTATTTTGCCTTTAAAAATGTTTACCAAGATAAAAATAGAACATTATAAATATTTCTAAAAATTACATACCCTAAATCAACCAATTTCTCTCAACCTCTCTCTCTCATACACACACACACACACACAAACCCCTATGCATGTACATTCACTGCTCACTCACACGCAATCCACTCCCACGCAATCCATTCCACAGGAAGGGAGTTCCTGGTTTATGTTTCTCTCTCACTTCTTTCCATGATGAATTACCAAGAGTCTTCAAAACAATCTTAAACAGTAGCACCTGTTGGTGGAGGGTCACTTCAAATTTACAGTAGTCCCAGATAAATTGTTCCAGGTTAACAGAATACAGCACTAGGGAATAGCCAGAGATATAACTGAACCAGGCTCACAAACCACCTACACTCAAAAAACCAAAATACATTGCATTCAAAAAACTAATCAGATTGCTGGAGCCCAGAGAAATTCTGAACATAGAATTTCAGAATGTTGTGTTATAGTCTGAAGTATATATTTGGCACCTATATTCTTTTGGCACTCACTTCTCCTTTTCATGTTTATTTGCCTTGCATTTGCCAGGTTCCTAGGGCCCCAACTACACTCTATATGCCCAGCTGCCTACTTCCCTATTCAATGTCACATCAATTAATACGTTCCATTCGACAGGCGACAGCACACACACTCATTAGAGGTTAATATCTGAAATGTTCACATATCTGTCCTTTCAAGAAGGTCTCCTGCACCATTATATACACTTCCATCAACAGAAAAACATGGCTCTGCGACAGCCAGTCACAGGGAACATTTTAGTGCTTTTTAACAAGTCTGAAGTCACACCATTACAAACACTGTATTTTGGAGTTACAACATAATCCTAATCATGATCATAGCTTCTCACTGATATTTGTAGCTTTTGTCCACAAGTCTGAAAAGGATAGGGCCTATATAAAGTGAAAATTGGGTAGAAATATGTAATTTTATTTATAAACACCAACTTTCATCTCGTACTCTTATATTACATAAAAATTTACAAACTGTAAGACTACAATATTCTATTCAAATCATAGTTAAGAGGAATACCTGCTTTCCATGATTCCTAAATCTGGCTGCAAACTAATAGTCTCTGTTGTAATTTCCACTTTCCGTACACTTCCAAAGAAATCTGTTATTAGGACGTTTTTAGGATCCCTCTGAAAAAGATCAGTGCGATGTCCAGGAGTAGACACACACAGACTCTTTGGACACACCTGAAACTGGAAAAAATATATAAGAATAATAAATACACATGTGCCTACATATACATACAACTTTTATTAAATACAGTAACACAACACAGTAGCCTGTAGGGTATTTTGATAGCCCCCACCCCCAACCTGAAGAAGCTACTGTTTCTAAAGATAAAAGTTTCACAGCTATCATAGTACTTGACATTTTAAGAAAGCTACATAGACATAAAAACAGGTGATAAAATGGAAAGCTGTCAGGGTGAGGGGAAAACATCCACCTTTTTGGATTGTATGGTATGCAGTATATTTTGAACCCTTCAATCTATGAGAACTCATATACAACATTATGACGAGAGAATAGCTTTTTCCCTGCATCTACATCCACTTCAGGGGGGCTTTTTAAAACATTTTGTAATCATAAGCCTTCATTCAAAATTTTAATTCAAATAAAAAGTTACACGGTAGACAAATAAGTAAAAAAAAAAAAAGATGAAAGTAGAGGTACAATGGCTCTCAGGAAGTTCAAGCACAGCCTCCCCACTAGAGACCCGCCTTGCTCTCCTGCTGTGAACCTATGGAGACCAGTCCACAAATCAAGTAACTTTCTTACTTTATTCATGATGAAAATAAACCCACAATACCTTCAGAAACGAGTGCTCTACAGAATATAGTCAAAAAAACATGACTTCATTGCTACACAGCTCTAATAATAATTTTTAAATTAATCTTATTCCCAGTATTCCCTATCAGTGAATTACCAAAGACAGACAAGTATTTACTCAGCAAAGCATAAAAAGTACCTAACATTACATACTCTTCCCACTATTACCTTCCAGAAACAAAAACTGATTAAGACATGGTTCTGTCTTCAAGGCTTCTAGTCAGAGATGAATAAATATAGCAAAATAGAAAAAAAGGTGATAGGTTCTAATTCAGAATAGAATAAACTTCTTATAGTTTCAGGTTAAGAAAAAAAAGAGGGAGTGGGATTTAAGCTATTTTCTGAAGAAAAGGGACTACTGCAGATGAGGTATAAGAGCATTCCTAACAAAGGCACAGCCACAGAGATGCATAAGGCAAATAACCTAGTTTGGCAGAAGCATGGGATGTGTGAGGAATACTTTAACGGTCTTCTAAAGGGCCCAGGGCTGCAGCACTTGCCCACCTGTGCAGACAAGACCATCTAAACAGATCATCACAAACATGACAGGAGAGGGGTGTGGCAGGGCAGAGCAGCTGTAATTTATGAAACGGTGCTCCAAGCACTATGTATGCAATTTGTAGACATTCTCATTTAAGCTCACCAATAAGCTTGAGCCACATAAAAATTATTCTCTCTATTTCAGCCTAAGGCTCAATGACATTAAGTCATCTGCCTAATATCACACTGCCTTTCCCAGTTCAGGAAAGCAATACAAGCAAATACAAAGAGATCAGGATATAAATTAAGAAGCAAAGAAGGAAAAAAGGTTGGGGGAAACTCAAGAAAATAAAGTAAGGAAGGATAAAACAGATGATAAAGTAAGGGAGGATAAAACAGATGAAAGTCTGAAGAAACAAAGTGAAAGATAAAATAAACAGAGATTGAAGTCCTAAGGTGCACTGTGAAGTCATTCCTACATGAGCAACCTGGTGAGCTTCGTTAGTGACCAGAAGAAAAGTATAATTGAATGAGCTTGGGAAACACTACATAAATACTATCTTCTTCTCTGTTGATAAAACAATCATACTTTGAAGTCATTCTTCCCTTCAAAAATGTTTATTTTATTGATCTGATTTTCCTATCCTCAACAACATAATGACCCATAGGTCTTGTTCATTATTCAACTTAAATTTCAATAATCTTTCACTTACAGAATCTCTGCACTCTAGCCAGCTTCTATGTTTATTACCAAAGATAAGGATCCTCTAGTATTCCAATTTCTATGCCTCTGAAGCTATTGCATACTCCTAGAGTATGCTATACTTCTTTTCTTCTTCCAAACCTGAAAATCTACCACTTCCAAGACAAATTTAATCACTAATCCCACTGTACTCAAAACCCATATAAATGTGCATTGTTGTCATGTACTCCACTCATTCAATAAACATTCACTGAGCATCAACAATTACTACATACACATATAGTAACGGTATAGTAAAACCAGTTACTACATGTAATTAATATCCATGGGGTATAAGATGTATAAAGCATGATGATGCTTATACCTTTTATTTAAGAAACTCAGTCTCAAGGGAACATTACAATGACAAGCAATTATAGAGTAATATTAAAAGCATAATAAAGATACATAGTAAGAGTTACATGTTCAGAGACAGAAGAATTGCCTAGAGGATCCAGAGACTTCATGTAACAGGTGATATTCTATAAATGTGCTCTTCAACTGTTACCAATGACACTATATATTTTTAAGGGACTACACAAGTCTAGTTTTTCTGCCCCTGAAGCCCTTAATATAGTTCTCTGAATACAAATGATACTCAACAAACTTTACTATATACACATAATCCAACAGAAAATAGGTATTATCATGTAATATCTAGAGATATATTGTCAAATCACTATATGAGTACTATTTAACTTCAAGGAAATAGATCATTCTTACTGAACAAGAATAAAATAATCATTCAACTAAAATTCAATTAATGAATTGAGGTAGAAGGGCTGGATGAAATTAGTGAGGAATGTTTATTTAAAATTAAATATTACAGCCCCCGCTGGCATGGCTCAGTGGATTGAGCACCAGCCTGTGAACCAAAGGGTTGCCAGTTCAACCCCCAGCCAGGGCGTATGCCTGGGTTGTGGGCCGATAGAGGGTGCATAAGAGGCAACCACACATTGATGTTTCTCTCCCTCTTTCTCCCTCCCTTCCCCTCTGTTTATAAATAAATAAATAAAATCCTTTAAAAAAATCAAATATTATAGAGCAATAAAAAATAATGAAATCTTGCCATTTATGATAACATGGATGGACCCAGAGGGTTTTATGCTAATGTAGTAAGTCAGACATAGAAGGAAAAATACCATATGGTTTTACTTATATGTGGAATCTGAAAAAGAAAACAAAAAAGAACAAACAAAAGAAAAAAAAACAGACTCACAGAAACAGAGACCAAAGGCACAGCTGCCAGAGAGGGGAGGGTGATGGGGTGAAGGATAAAAAATGGTGAAGGGAATATAGTCAATAATATTGTGGTAAATTTGCACTGTAACAGATGATATTCACATAATTAGTGGGGTGATAATATTGTAAGGTATAAAAATGTTGGCTCGCTATATTGTACACCTGAACTAATACAACTAATATAATACTGTATATAGACTATACTTAAATTAAAAAAAAAAACTAAATAGCAATTTTGAGCAATAAAAAATCAGCCTCCTCAGTGTTTCAAATATAATTTCAATGGAAGAAGTATTTTTTAAATTAATTAAACATTTAAAATGGGAGGTGCATTTATTGTGAACTTTTGAGACAAAATGTCATGTATTACTTAAAATATACAATATATAATCCAAAAGAGTGAATAAACTTTAAAATTAAGGTAACTGGAATTTAGGTGACTATAATTTTCTTACAGATAAAGTAGCATTATCAAAAGTTTTAATATTCAAATTTGTATCAACTGTAACAGGCATAAAATATATAATATTAAAAATGTAAATAATAAATATAATAGTCCTCTATTATCAAATTTGATAGCTTATAGCAGTGGTTTTCAGAATTTGCAGAACCCCTTTAATAAATAAAAATTTACCTAAAAGGTTTCTATGTAATAAGAGAGATCAGTGCAAAGCTACTTGGCTGAGGTGCGAGTCCAGAGTCCCGCCTACTCAGGCCCCCTTCATCCTGAAGCCAAATGAAGGCAGGAACAGTGTCTGTCTCTTTCACTAGGATATAGCCAGTGCCTTGCACTTGGCAGTTACTCAAGTAATATTTGAATGAATAAAAAAGATATAAATTAACTGGGAAAAAGTGAATGTCACTGATGCACAGTTATCTAATCTAGAACTACTGTTTCAAACTTTTTGTTATGCCCACTTTCAACGGCAACCTCAAAGTAGATTTATTTAAAAAAATACAGCCAGTACAAAGAAGTTAGGGGAAAAAGTGAGCTAAATTCAATAGGCCATGTCAAAGCACTGTATTAGAAGTTGTAAATAAAACTGAATAAAAATATGTAAGAAAAGGTCCCTCTCTTCCAAGAACATTGTCCCATTAAGACACACTCAATTATGAAGACAAAAAATAGATAAGACTATGATAAATGGTATAAAAGAGGAATAAAGCCCTGAAAACAGGAAAGAATCTGGGAAGACCTCCAGGATCTAATTTGACTCCTGAAAAATGGTGGAATTTTTATATGAATCTAAGAAAAGTACATTTCTGGTAGGGAAAAGAATAAAGCAAATGAATGAAAACAGAAAGTACCTCAAGGAATAGCAAGTTAACTGGGCTAAATTTTTAGGCCTCTTGTAGTACAGAAGCAGATACTATTGCAAAGGGAGATTCAAAAGCTTTCAAAGGCCACCATTCAGCATATGACATAGTACCCTAGTAGTACGGGAGTAACAGACTTCACTGATCATGTTAAGAGATTAGCATACCTACAAGCTATAATCAAATCAAGTAAATACTTACCAGATCATTCATATTAGTTTGGCTAGCTGGATTAATTTCTTCCAAAAATTCCAAGACATAAAATGTGTATCTATCCATAAGGTGAACTCCAATTGCAGGGTCAGGTTGATGCTACAAAAAAGCAAAGCATATACAATGGCATATTATTCAGCCATAAAAAAAATGAAATGGATGAACCTTCAGGGTATTATGCTAAATGAAACAAGGCAGATGGAAAGACAGACACTGTATAATCTCCCTTATATGTGAAATAAAAAAATGACAATAATAAAACAAGCTCACAGACGACGAGAACAGGTGGGTGGTTGCCAGAAGCCATGGAGATGGGGAATGGGTAGAATGGCTGACAAGAGTCAAAAGGTACAAACCTCCAGTTATAAAATAAAGAAGTCATGGGTATGTAATTTATAGCACGGCAACTATCAATAATACTGAATTGCATATTCGAAAGGTGCTAAGATAGTACATCTTAAAAAGTCATCACATGAAAAAAAATTCTGTGACTATGCATGGTGACAGATGTTAATTACACTTATCCTGGTGATCATTTCACAAAATATACAAATATCAAATCATGTTACACACCTGAAGCCAATATAATGTATGTCAGTTACACCTCGATAAAAATTTTTTTAAAAAGCAAAGCAAAAAAATATATATATGTGTAATAGCATTTTAAGAAATGTTTTAAATATAATCAAAATTTCCTTCCAACGTGTTAAAAAGTCTAAAAAAACAGATGTACTGATTAAGCATATAAGCAATTCGAGAAACAGCTACACATTCCAAAGACAATGCAGTTTACAAATTGGAAAAATGTACCTACCGAGAGTGAATCTTCTCCCACTTGGCTACTAGCTAAAGCCATTATGTTAGGAGAATAAAATCGCTCATACATGGATGCTCCTTGACAAGTATCAATAATAAACAGTAGCTCATTGTAGCTGAAAGAAAAGTGGTAATATCTTTGACATGAATCATGCTATTAATGATATACAGACTAATATTTTTACAATACTTCCATAACATAACATGTTTAAGTTATATCTTAGTCATTTCATTAGTTAAAAATTGAGACTGTTCAGTAGTTCTCAGTATCAATTTGATATTAGATATATTAAAGGCACAACCCTGTCCAGGAAAACCACCTCAACAGGGAGTTGTTTTTGTGCCCAAACCCTTTCCCCTCCCCTTATCTATGCCCCATAATTCAGAATTTAAATGAATACTGAATATTGAATTCAATGAACACACATCTGGTATTCATGCTGCCCTAGAAACTGATCTGCCTTCAGCCAAAAAGACCCCAAAATACTCAAAGAGCTTAACATCTAACTGAAAAATAGACTCTTAAACTGAGTAAGTGTTAAAAATATTTCCTGAGAGCCTACGACCTGCCTGACACTAAGCTGGGAATAGTAAGCCCACACAGCGCTCAGCACCTGACAAAGTCAAAGTGCCCCAAGAGCTCTGGGAAAGGAACAGAGAGAACTCCGCAGGAAGACAGGTCAGGAAAAGGGGATGTCTGACGTGGGCAGAGGAGAGAGTGCCATTTGATCTAACAAAGAAAGGAAAAACACATTCCGGCAAAGGTAAAAGCTTGTACTAAGGCACCTAAATGTGAATAAGTATAAATGTCTGGGGAAAGGGGAACAGATCTGTGTGGCTAGGATTTAGAATAATTTGGGGAAATGAAAGGAAATTCTTGTCAGAAAGTTAGGTGAGGTCAATGTGTAAGTAAAGAATCCCATATAAAGTTTGGGTCTTATATCCTATACGTTTTAAAAAGCCACGGAAGGTTTTTTAAGTGAAAAAATAACATAAACTCTATGTTTTATAATGAACTACCTAACTAGTGAAAGTAGGGAGTAGGTAAGTTTTCTCTAAGCTTTCTCTCAGACACTGGATCTAATCAAAGAGCTAACACTGCACCTAGAAAATAAAGTATGTAATCTTGAATCACAGTATCTGAGCAGGTGACAGAAGGCACAATTAATATGACATGTCTTCTGAGACAGCAACATGGAGGCCCCTGAGGATGAGGAACATCTAAGGTTAAGTGAAGCAGTACAATACTGAACCATGTGGGCACAAATCCTAGTGCTGGCACTTCCTAGCTATGTAAAATTTGGCAAGTTACTTAATCTGTTTACCTCAATTTATTCATTTGTGAAAAACAGTAATAATAAAAGCATTTACCTCATGGAGCTGTTATTAAAACTAAACCAGACAATACATGTAAAACACAGTGCCCAGTACCTACCATATATTCAATAAATGTTACATTTTGAGTAAGATACAACCAGTAACTAGCAAAATCTTCCTCTTCAGTATTTCCATATATTTTGCATATGCTTTTAATTCACTATTTATAATTTTTTTGTGGGGGGGAGAATTCGAGCTAAACAGGAAAAGTCAAAACATTATCCATTCTCTTCCATTCTCCCCAGAACTCTCAGAGCAAATGAGAGCCATAAAATGGAATTTCTCTTCTCTGTTAAAACTGATGAACTTTTTGCCCATCCTGGCCCCTCCCTCCTGTCATAATAGAGGAGCTGCCCTTCATCTTAAGGTTCACATAGTTCTTGCATTGGTCCTCTTCCACCTTCTTAGGAATCTCATACATTCTACTTGGGCTTATAATTTAATATTTATAATACTGAATTTATAGCACAGTTGTATACATATACCTCTCCATTCTACTATATTTTAAACTCTTTCAAGGCAAAATAAGAATCACATCTCCCTCTGTACCATATGTTTAGAAGGTAACCCACAGGTGTTCATTGAAGGTACTCAAGTTGAAAGCAGTACTATTGCTATTTTAAATTCACTTAATAAGTTCATATGACAACTTTTAACAAAAGGGATGCTTACCATTGAACTACTAACAATATATCATCCCTAATGTGAGTCGAGTTACAAATTTTATACTAATCATAATTTCAACATTTTTGTCAAAGAAGAAATAATGTATTGTTACACACTGTGGACCAGAAAATGTGCAAAAAGTGAGAATAGGTACAAGCCGGAAAATAAATCTATGTTCATAATCCCCCTAATTAATAAGGAACTTGGTTAATGGGAATCTTTATTTCATCCAAGAAGGATGCTAAATAACATGGTTAACTTTTTTCAAGCTCTTTAATAACCCCGAGTTTCTCTTTTAAAAATAACTCCATTCAGTTGAAATAACAAATACAAATCTAAAAGAAGTGATTCAAATAAATTAAAGTCTCATAAAATAAGACCTACAAATCTACTAACCATGGAAAAATTAGGTCCTAATTTATCTTTTGAAAAGTAGTTATTTGCTAATTACCGTCTTTTCTGCCACATTTGTTCAAAAGCATCTGCAAGCTCTATGTTGGTAATTTCTTCAGAATCTTGAAATTTCAAGAAACCATTTCCACCATGTCCTTATAGAAAGAGTCAAAAAACATAAAATAGATACATTTTTTAATGCAAACTGCATACATCCAAATATAAATATTTATTTCAGTCATAACAATTTTTAAGAACATTTGTTATTTTATATTCTAAAGTAAAAAATACGGTGAAAAGAAATAAATTTTATACAAATTGGAAAGAAAATGATAGACTATATAAAAATAGTAGATACAATATCTTTAAGAGTTTTTCTATTTATTCAATTATACAAAAGCATGTTTATATTTTTTCACTGGCTCCATTATTATGTCAGAAATGTTTCCATAAATAAAAAGTCCTCAAACACAAGGCAAACCTTTTTTGGTGAGAAAGGAGTGGAAAACATTAGCTAGTCCCATGGTATGTGAGTACTATTCACAGTATTATACTTGTACAAGGAATGCTGTATTACTAGGAAATGCAGTTATCACTTAAAAATTGATGCTTTTACTGCTATCAAACACCATCCCAGAAAGAGTTGACCAGAAGATTGTGAAATTTAGAATGTATTATAGAGCAAATCTGCCTGGATTCTAATACTAGCTTATCCACTTAATGACTCAGTTATTTTGAACAAATTACTTCTTTCTATGCCTCAGTTTCCTCAGCTGCAAAGTGAGAAATGTGTCAGTAAGACCATCATTTGCACACCTACATAGCTCCTTTGTACTGATTTTATAGAGGTACCTGCCAAAAGGGAGCAAAGTAGAAAAAATTGTCTATTTTAGTGTTCCCTCTGAATACATGCAATCCTGTGAGCTCAAACGTGACTAGTGGCTATGTCTCTGTGGGGGTAAAAACAGTTCTCCCTCTCATTAGACAACTCTATGCAGGGTACACAGCTTAGTAAGTGTAAATATATACTGGGTTTCAGCTCCCACTCACCTCTCTACTCAGACACTTATATGCAAAGCACAACCCACTGGGTATCAGCTCTGAACATCAGCACCTAAACTTCTGGGTTGTTGTAAGGATGAAATGAATTACACACAATGGTTTACAATACTGCCTTATGTATAGTGACTCAATAAACACTAGCTATTATCATTTTTATTATCATATTATAATTATCAACCCTCCTATTCTTTTCCTTAGGTTGGCGAACGTTTTCCGTACAGGGCCAGGGGATAAATGTTTCAGGCTCGTGGGTCCCCTGGTCTCTGTTGCAACTACAGGACTCTGGGGTGCAGTGTAAAAGCAGCCATGGACTGCACGCAACACAGATGAATGTGACTATGTTTTAATAAAACTTGATTTCCAAAACAGGGAGCCCGTCCATGGGCCATAGTTTACAAAATCTTATTTTAGACTACTGGAATTTCTTCCATACAAATCAACTCCGAGAAAAAAATGTAAAATCTCTAGTTTAGTACATCAAATAAAGCTAAGCTACCAGACTACACTTCATCCTAATTGCCAAAAAACCTTAAAAATTTCTTTTAACTGTTAAACTAAAATAAAATTTTTTCTGATTTCATTTATTCTGCTGAGTTAATTTATAAAGTTCATAAATGACTGAATTTGAAAAGCTATAAATAATTGCAGCATGATAGATAAATAAGTAAATCACAAAGTAGGGGTCAGTATCCGCCCTGTTGTGACATCTACGAATCATTCAGCACCTGCTTTATCCTGTTTTATCATCAGTTGAATGGAATGCTCCCTGAAAAAAATTTTAAATACCACTTGATCAACATTCATATTTACTGAATACTACTGTAAGACAGGGCACTGGTGATAGAAGAATGAAAAACACACTATCACTGACACCTTGGAGCTCAAAAGCTAAGAAAGTCGATAAATATCCAGACAAAAAAGTAACAGTAAGTTAAATGCTAAAATGGAAACCATAGACTAACATGGCAGTGCAAAGAGAAGAGCACGCACCAGCCATGGAAATGAAAATCATCTTAGGGCAATTATAAAATATATCATACATACCAGGAATCTTCTGAGGAAGAAAGGAGGCACTATTAATAATTACACTGGGACAATGGGTGTAAACTAGAACTGTCCCGGGCAATTGGAAATATAGTCACCCTAAACTTAGAAAGGAAAATCACTTAGACTAACACAATAAGGAATAATCAAGTAGGCAAAGTGAACTGAGACTGCATCAATAAGCAAAGGTAATAGCTTAGACAAACAATATGAGGACAGAAAGAGTCCAATGCTTGGAAGGGAACTACAAAAAGTGTAAGAACTAAAATTAAATTAATATATCTATAAATATATATTACATATTGCATATGGCATAAATCAATAAATAATATAAGTATATTATGGAGGACTTTATCCACAATGGTCTTCAAAGTAGAGACAAAAGACTACAGAAGTTTATATCAAGAGAGTATACTTAAAATGTATTTTCGTAAGTCCCACTCCAGACCAAAACTAAATCAGAATGTTAGGAAAAGGCCTAAGAATTTACATTCAGATAATCCTTATGAACATGAAAAATTGAACTCCATCATTGGAAACCAGACTTTTAAGAAGAAGAGGGACAGATATGCAATTTCTATTAAACACTTAAGTAGGATGATTAATAGGAGACAAAATGGAAGGCAAAGAGGCTACAGCAGGACACTAAGTAAAAGGTAATGAGTTTACCAGGGTAATATAAAAAGAATAGAAATAAGAAACTAAAGGACAGCACAAAATGTTATAATGTTTTCAAATATTGTTTCAAGGTGTTATATATTATGAGAAAAAGAAACTATTTAACAAATAAACTATTTTAACCAAAAATCACTTAAGGTGTTTAAATTTCTTTCCATGCAAATTCCTTGTTGACAAGAGTAGCAAAATATTATATTATTAAATATATAAATCCTGAAATTACCTGTCATATAAATAAGAATATTGCTTCTATCATCAGAAAGAAGACGTTTCGACCGAGGCGTACTAGGTGGGATCCTCCCAGTTAATACCCGTAAAAAATTCTCCACGGTTACCTGAAAAAAAAAACAAAGAGAGAGAAATCAGATAAAAAACTTAGGAAAACCTGGTAATCTGTCTTTACTTTTGAAAACCTTATTTCTCCTTTCTTTATGTATTACTTACTGTTAAACTGAAAATAAAAGAGAAAGAGAAATAAACTCAAAATATATTTATTTAAACATATATCTTAAAGTAACTGCCTCTACTTAAAAAAATAATATAAACTAACAACTACTTAGAGGAAAATGAAAGTTAATTCTAAATTTAAAACTTTAAATGCTATTCAAAGTGTTGCCAAAACCTTAAATTTATAAATCTGTCTTCATAAGCAATTATTTAAGAAGATTAAAAAAACCAGAAACTTGTAAATAAATTCAGGTATATAACTATTGTAATTAATCTGTGCAACTACTTAGTCAATTCACGATTAGCCAGAAAGACAGGTCCATAATAAATCACAGAAATAAAACCCTGAGGAGAGATCCATAAATAATCCCAAAGTTATTATGTACCTTTGATTTTTTTAGGGCATTCTGTTACTTAAATTTCTTTTCTTTTTTTTTTTTAATAAAAGTTTTTCTTTTTTTTAAGATTTTATTTATTTATTTTTAGAGAGGGAAGGGAGGGAGAAAGAGAGAGAGAAAGAAACATCAATGTGCAGTTGCTGGGGGCTGTGGCCTAAACCCAGGCATGTGCCCTGACTGGGAATTGAACCTGCGATGCTTTGGTTTGCAGCCTGCTCTCAATCCACTGAGCTACGCCAGCCAGGGCTTGTTACTTAAATTTCATAAGGGATATCTTTAACAATGTGGTGAAGGCAGTGGGGGAGGAGGCGTGGAGGCTGGATGAAGGGGAGGAAAGGGGGAAAGGGGGGACATCTGTAATTGTGTCAACAGTAAGAAAAGATAAATATGATACTTGGTAACCATAACAAATTCTCTCCTGGTGAAATACACACACCCCAAAAAAGTCATACCACTTTAAACCAGATTTCCCAACCTGGAATTTCTGGACCTCTGGGATTTTTTGAAAGCATATTTAAAGTCATGGAGAATATAATGCTAATTTAAAGTTATACAGCTACAAATTTAAAAAGCAGAAAATACCTCTAGCTTTCTTGTTTGACTTTTCTCTAGATCATGGATATATGAGTGTCTAAATGTGTGTATGTGTGTGTGTGTGTGTGTGTGTGTGTGTTAGATGTTTGGTTTACCTTTTTCCTAGAAGACAGCGAATGTTAAGTGTTTAATAGGACATCTTATTGGCTAACAAGGAAGGAAATTTTTTGGTCTAAATTTTATAATGACTAAACAAAGTAAAAATTCCAACATTTATACACATTTAATCACCAAACAACATTTTTCAATGTCTGCAAAGGGCTACAGCTACTTGCTAGATATGAGACATAAAATATAGGCCATTTCCTCAAGGAGCTTACAGCACGGAAGGAGACAGATAAGCTTTTAAAATCCCTTCAGAACAAGCCTAGGAACGCAGGAAATTGTGTCTTACTTTTGGTAGGCTTGGTAAAAGAAGCATTATCCAGAAAGATTTCATCAAAGGACACCTCAAATTTTAAATGTATTCACAATCTACTAAACTTAAAATGAAATTTCAAGGGAGAAAATACAGTATAATGCATTATTCAAATTTACATTTTTATTTTTAATCATATATGCATAAAAACACTAGAAGCATATTAAAAGTGGTTACCTCTAAGCAGTGAAAATATGGGTGAGTTTTTGGTTAGTCATTTTAATTTTTCCACAATGAATATATTTACTAAAAATATAAAACTTAAAATTTTAGATCAAATATAAAAAAACATAATACATTTAGTATAAAAGAAACTCAACACAGGAAACCTCTCTAAAATACTCTCATAAAAACCAAGATAAAATTGTTCTATCCTAAATACATATTTAAGATATTCATGTTGTGACAGTTTTATTTATATGTTGTTTCCTTAGCATGAACTCCAGAGACAGAATTATATCAAGGTTTTAGTGACAATTGTGAACAAAGTTTAAAGACAAAAAATAAGACTATTTTATTCAACCAGTGTTTTAGAGCTTAAAAATAACAGTAACTACATTTCAAAAATGTTGCTAAGTCAAACAATTTACCTCGTAACTTCTATAATCTACTTCCACATCATCTCCATACACATTTAGTTCCATATTCTTGTGACTAAATACTGTAGCTGGTTTGGGGTTCCTGGGGTTGCAGGCCATATCATCTGCAAGCATCAGAACAATGTGACTAGAAAAAAAATTCAAATAATATATTATTTAAATAAAATGAAAAAGTTAAAAAGAGCCACATTTTGTTTATGTCATGTAGCAATTATGTGCATTCTTTTCTTCATTAAAAATAACTCAACATAATTATTGAGTACATATTTAACAGAACTATTTTTTCATATTTTTATGTAATACAAGTTTTAAAGTAGAGAAATTGGAGCAATCTGGCATGAATTTACATGTAGAATTTGAGTCACTAATTTAAATTTTTTCACAACAAAGTATACATTATGCCATATAGAAAGGGGAAGCTACACTGTCCTCCTCAAACATTTAGAAACAAATTAGTAATGTTTGATATTCTCTGCATGAAACTATGATATTCCGAAGAATTTGACTTTCAGAAGCACAAATAGGAGAATAGAATAGAATAGAAGCACAAATAGGAGAAATAAGAATAGGAGACATGCAATCCGTCAGCAAGTCCAATCAGCGCACCGCAGGAACACATCTCCAACCCAATCACTCTTCAGTGGCTGCACTCCATCTGCCTAATACCAGCTAGCCACCATCATCTCTTGACTAGGTGCTATTAAAACAGCTCCCCACCTAGCTTCCCACTCCCATTCACATCTTTTTACAGTTCATTCTCCTTACAACCACCAGGGTTATCTTCTTTAAATAAGTCAGATCATCCAACTTTCTTACTTTAAAACCCTCCAAGGACTCCCCACTGTAATTAGAGAAAAATCAAAACTCCTTACAATACAAGAGGGTGTCAAACTCATTTTCACCGTGGGCCACAATAGCCTCTCGGTTGCCTTCAAAGGGCCAAAAGTAATTTTAGGACTGTATAAATGTAACAACGCCTTAACAGTTAAATGAAAGCTTGACACTACTGCCAGGTAGAAACGAGGTTCTAGGCCAGATAAAACAAGATGGAGGGCCAGATTCGGCCCTCGGGCCTTGTGTTTGCCACCTATGCCTTACAAGATCTAAAAAGCTCAATTAACATGGTCTGTATCTCTCTAATTTCAGCCCCTACCACCCAAAATGTTCGTCTACGGCAGGGGTGTCTAACCTGTGGCTCATAATGGCAATGAATGCAGCCCAACACAAAATCATAAATTTACTTAAAACATTGAGATTTTTTTGTGATTACATGTCGCAATGTATTTAATGTGTGGCCCAAGATGACAATTCTTCTTCCAGTGTGGCCCAGAGAAGCCAAAAGGTTGGACACCCCTGGCACTGACCTTTCCGTTCTATGAATATGACAAGTCTTTCCCACTTCAGGGGCTACTGACCAAATTTGACTTGTCTCCTCCCAAATCTTCCTATCATTCTAATCTCAGCTAAAGTACTCTATTCTCATTATGTGTGTTATTTTCTACAGGTCAATTACAACCTGAAACCCCATCACCTCCCAGCAGCACCTCCACTCAAAAACAAACTTTGTGGGGGCAGGGATTTCTCTCTCCCATTCACCACTGTGACACTCAGGCTTCTTGGCAGAGCCTGACGTACAGCAAGTATTCAATCAATATTCTCTGGGTGAAAGAAATACTTTCATTTTTGCATATATTTTATTTGAGAGAAAATTACATTAATTCCTCTAAACTACTTATCTTGATCTTACCATTAAACCTGCTGAACAGGAATCAGGCAATCCTTTATCATATACCTGACCTTCGCAAATGTAAGGGAAAATTTAATGTGGCATATGTAACTAGTCTGGCAGGAGGTAACAAGAAGGAAATGTTCTGCTGCATATGTTCCAAATACACTGAAGTTCAGAACTGAATCATTGTGATTCTTCTTAGAAATTGGCTAGATTAGTATTTTGAAAGGGTTCCAACTCTGTCACATTGAAAGATCAGTTGTTCAGCTGTTACTGACTCATATTCACATAATTATGAAAGTCATTCCTCTTAAAATGGAAAATATCTCTTTTAATAATTTGAGATAATTAAATGACACCGTTATGATTAATCGTATCTTTTTGTTACAAGCCATTTTTAAAATTTTATTTTAATCATTGTTCAAGTACATTTTTCTGTCCCTTACTCCCATTCCAGCCCACCCACCCAAACAAGCCATTATTAAACCAAACTGAGCTGACCTCCCAATGTCAGTATAAATGTGGGTGTTCCATTAGGCCATATTTTTGGTTTAAGATTCACTACCTACCCAATGTCAGTATCATAAAACAGCAGTACTTTCAGCTTCAAATCATAAATTCAATCAGTATTTTTCCCACAGATCATTTTATTAGAATCCATTTTTCAATTACAATTGATATAAAATATTAGTTTCAGGTTTTCCTACAGATAATTTTGAGCCTCAATATAAGTACTGTAACCCTCTGTTAACATAATCAATATACCATTTAAAAATCCTTATATTTGTGGACAATAAATGAAAACCATGACAGGAAACAGATTGGATTTCAAAGGTGTAGAAGTCCAACCACACATTCTGCTCACTGTTTGTAAAACTTCAGGAATGTTCAGAACTGTTTGACGAAGGAAAAAAAAATCTCACTTGCTAATGACATTGAAATATATACACAAGAGTAAATTCCTTAGGTTTATAGTTCTTATAAAACTGTAAGTATAAAATTATAAATTAACAAAACTACCAAACTAATAATATTCTAAAAACATTAATTCCATTTGAAGGATATGTTATTTTGCTAAAACGAAATGACTACTGTTACCTTTAACAAGAGAAAGAGGTATAACATCAGGCCTGACTCTACAGTTCATTTTTTTCTACATTTTGACATCCACACTATAAAATAATCTGATGATACTGGAAGTCTGTTCACAAAAATATGTTGTACAAAATGCAATTCATAACTTACAGACGCTGTCTACTATTCAGGAGAATCAGATCTTATATTTAACTATACTTTGCCAATAAATATTCTTTGCACACCAGTTATCATGAGATCCAACTTGACTCCTTAAAGTCTCTTTTTCGCTTGAATAACAGGTTAGCCACACAGCAGTGATTGAAGTCTTCACTGAGTGGGTACCAAATCACTGCTGGAATTAAGACCAAAACAATCTACACTGAAGAAAAACTACTATCTCCCAGTAAATAATACTAGGAAGTTGTATCTTATTAAAATAAGATCCCTCAAATAATCCAATCGATGTAAGAAAATGATATTTTTACAGTGTGGCAGTCTTATACTACCAGGTGTGCTGACTCAATTTTCACACTTCGTTCGCAGCCGTGCAAAACCGACATCACACAGCAAAGCACAAGGGAACGTGGCTTCTCTCAACAAAACCAAAAGAAAAAGTGAGCACTGAAATTGTATGAAGTCCAAACTGGGTTTGAATCTCAACAATATAGTGGTTATTTACATAGGTATTTTTCACATTTTAAAAATCATGTACTCCAGTAAGTTTAAAAAAAACTGTGAAGGCAAACCCATATATATCTACTAATTTCTAAGTCATATGTATTTGCTACTTTAAATACATATAATAAATATTACTGAAGCATAATTTCTTTCCTTTTTTAGATTAAAAAAAGAAACTGGTAATATTTTCTTCCCTTATCACTCTTTGGATATAATCGAAATAGAATATCTTGACCATGCTTATATAGATTTTAAAGATCATAAATAAAAAAAATGAAAATTTAAAACTTGTCCAAAAAGAAACATATGTGGGGAGAAAATGGTCTAAAACACTTTCCCATTATCATGTTTGCCCAACACTGAAGGAACAGGTAAGCCCTGCATCAGGACTGCTAGGTCTCTTGACCCACCTCCCTGAATTCTTCCTGGGCCCATTCAGAAACCAATAACCAATGGGTAAATATATATATACATTTTAAATAGGTGAATAATCTGTTACCACCATAGACCATTAGAGTGTAAAATTTCAAAAACCATAATTTTTCATTTATGATACACTACTATTACCTTAATTAAAAACTTCACCAATTGAAATTTAAATAAATTATTGTATGGGTTCAGATTTCTTTAAAATGTTCACTTAAAATTGCTATACAGCCCTGACTGGTGTGGCTCAGTGGGTTGGGCATGATTCCCACAAACTAAAAGGTCTACAGGTGGATTCCCAGTCAGGCCACACGCATGGGTTGAAGCACAGGTCCCCCTTGGGGGAGTGCAGGAGGCAATCACACACTGATGTTTCTCTCCCTCTCTCCCGCCCTTCCCCTCTCTCTAAAAATAAATAAGTTTAATCTTTAAAAAATATTGCTATCCATTCTATAGCCATACTACTGATCAGGTACCACTACCATATAGCATCTTTAGCTACCAGAGCTAGGACCACCAGGCTTCTTTTCAATAACATCACCATTCCAATCTAGAACAGTGGCTGCAAGTAAAGCAGCAGACTGAGGATCACAGGGATCTTTGACGCTCTCTTAAATCTCTGGTTCCTGCTCATAAGTGTCACTTTTGTTTTCCTGACATAACTTATTCAGGATACTCTGTATATTATTGCTTCTTCAGGATTTTAATGGCTGTGGGACAAAACAAATGCAACAAATTTTGTTACATTTTCATTAGCTGGATGCCAAAGTAATTAACTTTTAGGCTTTTCTTTCTCCTCTTCCACCTCTTCGGGAATCTCCAAGTTAATAAATCTCACCACCAATGTTCTATGCAGCTAATCATAGCAAATCTATTAGCTGCAGGTGCTAGACTGTTAAGATTTAACAAATTACTTTTAACTCATCAAATGTCACACAACTGGCATTATTAGACTACATGATGCCAGGTCCTCTGAACTTACATCATTAGAAATAAAACTAAAAAAATCTACACTGCAGAGATAGGCAGTCAACAGCACCACACTCCCACACTCAAAGTCACGTGTGTTTTAGTACAACATGATATTTATTGAGAACCTGATATATCTCAAGCACTGCACTAACAAAATAAGCACATTACAAGCACTATCTCATACATTAATTTCAAGATACACAGGGTGGAGCAAAAGTAGGTTTACGGTTCTGTGTATATGAAAGTTTATTCTTGTATTATTATTTATTAATTATTGTATTATTTTCCATACAAACAACTATAAACCTACTTTTGTCCCACCCTGTATATTATCCTCCCTATTTTACCAGAGATAAAATGTAGGCACACTAAATAAAGTTAAGTAGCACGTCACGGGTCGCACAGCTAGTGAGGAGTGGAGTCTGGATTCAAACCCACTTTCTTTAACATAAACGTCTGGGTTTTTTTTTTTATTGCATTTTTTCCATTACCACTCACTCTCCTTATACAGTCCTCCCCCTCCTCGCAATCATCACACTGATGTCCGTATCCACAAGTTCTTTTTCCTTTTAACTGCTCTGCGTTACCCTGAGACTATGTGAACTGGCATCTGAAAGGATTTAATGATGTGCTGTTGTTTGATATTGACAGTTTAATCAACTCCAGTGATTAAGTTAAACGCATGAACTCATTATTGCTATTTAATATTTATGGCATATAATATGACAAAAAAGAGGCCCTTGAAATTCTAATTGTAACCATCCAGAGACCTTAGCAAACTGTCAAATTACAGGTAGCACTAAAGCATATAATTTTCTCCTTTAAACATAATAAAGTATAACTGAAAAATTTAAGTGCCCACTTAACTGCAAAAATTAAGAGAACAGAACTTCAAAGAAATACAGAGGCTAAGGTTCTATACTGTCTCCAATCAACTTCCCAAAGCCCCCGAATCTTTCCTACAGAAAGGCCTTGGGGTTACATCCTACAGCTGGCCCTTCTCTCACCGGGTCTTTTCGGCCACCAAGCCTGCCATCTCACTCTCACTCACCTGCACCTGTGGCCTACACCCAGGTCTTCACTGCTTCCAAACACTCGCCAATATTAACCAGCCTTCCTATAATAGGGTTGGGGTGACCAGCAGGAGTGAGCCACCCACTTTCTTCCCCTTTCCTTTCAAAGGTGGAGTCAGTACTGTGAAGACAAGTGTTTTATCCCTTTTTCCTGTTTTCTGTTGCTGAGCTTCCTTCCCACTAACCAGTTCACTGATTTACTCAAGCACACCAACCTCAAGGCTTGGAATTCAAATCTGTGCAGTCTTCTACCAAGATTAAAAGTTACTATACTTCTCAAACATTTTGATGGCTCACAGAAACAATCAAAATAAAAAATGCTGCATTAATGAATGCCACTGATTTAGTTTAACCTATTTTTATGATAATGAAATTTTTTAAATCTTGATATATCACATAAAGTCCATCATAATAAAAATCACTATGTGCAATCTTTCACATTTTCTCATGTTTGACAGAAATTTGGCTTTTGCTAATTGTTCCAGTAAAGATCTGTACTAATTCAGTCAGTCTCACCAACTCAACTACTTTTATGACAAGTGCCTTGGAATTTTGTTAGCACTAGAAGATTTTAACAATCTATTTGTAATCTCTTTGGCATGCTATAAGTAGTTTCTTGGGACTTTAGCACAATTCCTGAATTACATATTTTGCCAGAAAAGTACATGCAAACATCATTTATATGCCTTCTCTGGTATATTTCCATTCTTAAGTGACAAGAAAATAAAAAGTTTCTTTTATTTTTCTCTGGGCATTAAGCAATATAGTTAAGATATTTTCATTAAGAGGACCTGGATGGCTATGCTTATTCTGAAGTTATCACTTTTATCATATTTTTTTAAAAATCTACTTGGCAAAGGAAGTATTATAGTGGTGGTAAAAAGTTTTTGCCACCACTGTTGCTCTTCATTTTGATTGTAAAAGTCAATGAGAACAAAAAGTAAAGGGAAATATATAAAATGGAGACTATCACAGACAAAATAAAAAGTAATTAACTGGAAAATAATACATCTCAATTGAAATTCAACAACTTATTTTTAAAAGCAATATAATGGTTTTCACTGACATTATTAATTTTATTTAACCATGCCATATTAAATTGTGCAGGCATTTACTATAATATTTTATCCAAATTATCAAATTTGGATTCCACATTTCAGTAAGATTATGAAAAAAGAGATTAGAAGTTATAGGAAAATGAAAAAACAAAATAAAATTATAAAATTAACCACTGTACATCATTTCTGGAGAGTAAAAGAGAAAACAGCTTTAAATCCAGAAAAGGCAGGTTAAACAACATGAATATAATTGAACACAGAATCTTAGTAGACAAGCAAATTAAAAATAAAAGGAGAGGCAGAATTCTGGGGAATAAACTAAAATTTCCTCCAGTTCTAACATAGGAGTGATGATTACTAATATTCAAAATGTACCTATAATATGCTACAGGTAACAGGGTGAGGTACAAGGCAATGGAAGTAAGTACTTGAGTTTACTGTGGGACAAGCACTGGGGTATACTCCCTTCAGATATCTAATTCTCACTAAATCGAAACAATCCTGTGAAGAGTATTGCTGTCTCCATTCTAAAGATAAGAAATTCAGTGAGGCCCACACACTTTCCATCCACTACTACATTCTCTGGCACAAAGGAACACATTGCCTTTCACACCACTCTCAGGCAGTGAGCAGAGTCAAAGATAGCCTTTCATAATCTCTGTACTCATTTCAACACATATTGAAGGGACATCACTTTTCTTCATAAGAACATCATCTTAGTATTTCCATTTTCCATGGTTTAATATTACAGGGGTGAGCAAAGTAGGTTTACAGTAATTAATAAGTTAATAGTACCAGAATAAACTTTCACATCCTCACAACTGTAAACCTACTTTCACCTACCCCTGTATTTATGCTTCAAACTTCATTACAAATACTTCTTAAATTTTAAATAAAAAAATCATTTAATTTTATAGCTATCAATTTTAAGTCTATTTGTGACTTTAAAAAAAATGAAAAATCTTCCTAAAATTTCTTTTCAATTACAATAAAATCTAACAATGCTTGAGGAATGGAATTCAGTCTTTTTCAAAACTTGGTATCGGCCTGGTGCCTCTGCCAACACCTGCACTGCAGCCTCCACCCTGCAACTGACCACCATGGGCCCCTGCCCTGCGGCCACAGGCACTGTGCCTGTGTCACTGCCACCTCAGTACCAGTGTGTGATTAAACCACAATTTTCAATGAGCAAACGTATTCCTTTTGTCACCACACATTCATGGAGTTTCTGAAGGACAATGAAGATTACTGTCAAGCACGGCATAACCTTTATGAGCACAAAAGAACTGTAAAAATCCATTACTATTTTACCAAGAAGCTACATAAGAGCAGTTAATCTGTACACAGAAGTGTCAAACTGAAATGCGCAGCCTTTTCCAGCTCTGACGTAGGTGGAGTAAGGCTCAGCACACTTCCCTTCCGTTGCTCAACACTACAGGATGAACTCAGCTTCTTGTTAGGAGGCTCATTTCATTTCCCATCACTCCCAAGTTCCTTCACAGCACTGAGAATTTCAAGTGGTGCATGTTGACGTTTCTTACATCATTTCTGTATTCAATTTTTTTTAATTCTTTAATAACCCTAGTATTATTAGTAACTTTGTAACTAAATTAACATGGCTTCAATGAACTGCCTCCCATGAAGTCACATACAAACACATATTTTTTTATATGCGACACAGTGAGACCTTAAACAAAGTTACTGAGAAACTTAAGAAGTGTGGAGTTACCATACTTCTTTACTCTTTAGATAATAAGAGTATTTAAAGCAATCTATGGCATTGTCATATGGAAAAAGAAGACATCCATGTTCTTGACTGACTTTTGATGAAGGCACACCAGCATCCAACTAGATTGGTGATGACTGGCTAAGTCTTGTAAAAAATAAAAAATCAAGTTTTGTGAAGAACATGGTTGTTGTACTGCTATTCATTATGTTGCGGCTTGGGAGAGCTCCATGCTTATTGGCCAAGCATTAGCAGAAGTAGAAAGAAACATGAAGATGCAGTAAAAATAATAAGACAAAAGCAGCTTAGAGCTTTTAACATAAAGCAACTTGTATGTTTAGATAAATGCCACTCGAAAATGGTCTGTGCTGCAAACACTTCGATGGCCAATAAAACTTGGGTGCTGCCCGCTACAGTCTTAGAAGTGGAACTTCAGACATGGTTACACATTAGCCAAAAAATTAACTTGGTGAGAAAGTCTAAATACGCTTCTATAGCAGCACAGAAAAGCAGTCTTACCAGGTTAAATGCTTGACAGAACCTCTGTTTGTGTTACGATCAACCCATCTTGACACTTAGTGCAAGATTCTTGCTGTTCTGTATTTAAAATGTGCCTATCATTTGTACCAGTTCACGTTTACTGAAATGACGCAATACTGTGTTAAAAAGTCTTCTTTAACTCTATTCCTGTCAGAACCTTACAAATACATGAGAAATTTAGACAGATTAGGTACCAAAATATCCATATAAAATTTATGTTTAGTATCATAGAACTAAAGCCCTAGAAACAATGAATTCTCTAGATCTTATGTGGTTTATTCCTTCAGTCATTTCAAACATTGAAACAGAACCTATATGGTTATTTGCTTACTCATTTTATGTTTATGTCTGCCACATTCATACCACATATACATCAGGTTTTCACAACCATTAATTTTTGTTATATTTTTTACTAAGTCATACAGTGTACTTAATGTCTCCCTATAAATCTCATTTTTAAGCTGTTATGGAAACCTCCACTTCGAAAAAAAGGAAAAGGAGGGAGAGGGGAAGGAGGAGAAGCACCTTTAGACTTACTCTAATGTTTGTATTTCTGGGTGTAACTTGACAACAGGTAGGGCTATTAACTATTTCTAGTAAGATACTTCAATTGTCTGGTAAAGAATATGTAGAATATGTTCTTTAATTTAGTAAATATTTTTAAAGGTAGATGCTTTCTTATTATAGCTAGAAACAATGCTTCATAATAAATTTTTGAAATTTTTGTTCTTTTCTCATACCTATTAGATGTTGTTTACCAGCTACTATTTGTTTGAAGCATTGTTTTTTCCCTTCTCTTCTCAACATCACATGCAAAAAAGAAGTGGGTTTCTGCTAGTACACTGAGCAGATATGTAATTTTCATGTGCCTCTTGAGCTGTGTAACTCATTATTTGGATACTTGACAATTTATTTTATTATATAACTGATCAAACAGTGATGTGTTCTACTGTTAGTTATTTATAAAGTCTTGTAATGTGTGGTTACAGTTCCGTGGGAGAAATAATTTGTCAGTGTTCACCAACTTGTAAAAACCTTGTGTAAGAGCTAAACATTTAAATAATTAATGAAATAAAAAAAAAGACAATGTAAGCTTCTTTCCTGAATAAGTATAACCTGCAAAACAACAACCCTTATCTGTATATCAAAGCTAACATTTGAATATCTATTATTTATTAAATATAACAATATAGATAGATAAATGAAGTGCAGGAAACTAAATTAGATTTTATTTGCCCAGAATAAACCCTAAATTATAGTTGTAGAATAACCTTCCTACTAAGATATTTGCTTGTCCTTTGTTCCAGTATGGTTGAGATAAATTGACAGATTAGGTAAATTAAATTCTGCTTAACAGAGGTTTTACTTTCTAAAATAACATATCTGAATTCCATGATTTGTAGCCTTGGAGATAGATGTAACCTTAAATATAAGTTAATGGGTGGGTGTAAAGATTTAACATCAGGTTACATTTTTACTGAATTGAGTCATATCCCATTCATACTCAGGTCAAATTCTTGAAAGCTATTAATATAAAACTCTGAAATATCTTTCCTCCAAAAAAATAAAATTAGATTCACAAATGTTAATTTTACTTATTCTTTTAACACCCCTGAAAGAATCAGACATAACATGACAGAATTATGACATCATTTCTATCAATTCTCCATCAGAGGTCCTCAGAATTTTTTAAGAAATACTATCACCACTTTGCACAGTGAAATGTCAAGTTGAGTCTGACTTATTTTGAGGTTGCCACCACCCAAGCACTTAGGTGATTTTTCCTTGGAGGCTATTTCTCCCCTGCCCTTTTCTCTTCCCCGTATCTCCATTGCAGATGAAATTATACAAGTTGGCAAGTATATTCTAGCACCTAAGTCATATGACCTTAAATGCATTAGGATCCTTCTACTACTTCCCCAATAGTTTTCAACCTAGTTTAGAAAAAATAAAAACCATAAATGGATGAGTCAATGGAGATACTAACAACCCCTAAATTACTTTTAGTCCCTGTCTTCCTGCGTTTACTCCTCCTCTTTTGATATCTTCCCCCAACCTATAAATTCCTTCTATCTCAAAATCAAAAATCTGTCTTAGTTCCAAGTCCCCCTCAGTCTATGCTCCCTTTTCTTTTTCAGTCAACATCTTTTGGTCACTTTTCCTACTTCTCTGCTTTCTGTTAACTCTTCAAACTATTGTAATAATATTTCTACTCACTAGTTTCAAAAGAAACCACGTGCACCTCTTATGCAACATTTCTACATAACACTGTTAGCTATTCCCTTCTCAAACTCCTCTGGGGTTTCAGGACTGCTCACCTTTCCAGCATTCCAAACACGCCTTCTCTGCCCCACCTACCAGATGTCTTCTTGACAGGACCCATTAAACACTCAAACTTAAAAGATCACCACACTTGGTATCAAATTCAGTTAGATTGTAGAACAGCAAATGATTTGCCAGTAAAACAACAGGTAGGCTTAAAGACAGCCCCCAAAGAGCTCCATGTCCTAAACCCCAGAACCTATGAGTCTGTTACTGTTAAAGGTCAAAAGGGACTTTGCAGAAGACTAAATTAAAAATCATGAAGTGGGGAGATTATCCAGGATTACCTGGGTAGGCCCAATGTAATCCTATTCATGGGGGTCCTTTTAAGAGAAAGGCAAGAGGCCAGAGTCAGAGAAGGCAGTGTGACAGCAGAAGCAGAGGGGAGAGAAGAAATGTGACAGCAGAATCACTGAGGATGCTATGCTGCTGGCTTTCAAAATGAAGAACAGGGTCGGCCAAGGAAAGCTGGCAGCCTCTAGAAGCTGGAAACAGCAACGACATGGATTTACCTGACAACCACTTTGCATTTCTGATCTCCAGAGGTAATCTGTATTATTTTAAGCCACAAAATCCACGGCAATTTGTTATACCAGCAATCGGAAACTAGTACAGGGTAGGGCAAAAGTAGGTTTACAGTTCACAGTAGCTCAGCAGCACAAGGTATTCCTCTTCTGTGGGAGTACGCTCACAACAGTGTACACGGGAACTGTCCAGGACTTTCTCTTTCAAGACAGCGCCGCATAAGTTTATATGTATGTGTGATCCTCCCAAGCTGTTGTCTTTGATCATTCATGTGACATCCTAGGTATGAGGGAATGAGATTTATATCCACTTTGGCTTAGAATCCTCATACCGCACTGGAGTTAATACCTTAGCAATAGCCCCAGAGATACAGTTTTCAGGGTCCCTAAATGGAACAAGCCCAATTACAAGAATCATCACATTCACAGACACCCAAAAGTATGGTTTTCTCCTTAAGTACTTGATTTATTTATCCCAGTCCATTTGCACTTATCTAATCAATAAGAGAACATTTTTACCATAAGCAATGTTGCATACCATTATCAGATATCCAAGGGAACAGAGTTACAAAGTGAACAAAAGTCAAATTCGTTTGTAAAAGGAGTTCTGTTCACCCTTTACACACACCTTATTATTTATTCTAGTCAGGCTCTCTTAATTTCAAGGAATCACTAAAGCTAGTTCAAATAAGAAGAATGGATATCAGAATGGCACACAATTTTACAGAAATTCAAGAATAAAGCCTTACAGAGAACAGAACTCAAAAACAGTTTTAGATAAATGTACACTAAAAATTTGTGGAACATTACGGATTCCAGGGTTTTTCTCTCTAACATGACTTCACTATTCACCAAGTATCTGCCTCTTTCTCCTTCTCCTACTAATAGACACACTGTTCCAGTCTGGTCTGTACACAGGCAACTCATGACTGAAAATGGCTCAACTTACAAGCCTCTACCTATGTATAACCTTCCTTAGGATAATTCAGACTGCTACAGTAATAATAAAACTAGTATAAGTCACTTAATGTTAAGCCAATGCAAAGAAAGTAATCAGGGAACATGTCAAGCTGATTCAAGAGATTATGGGATGATGAAAAAAAAGGGGGGGCTGGGAATTACTCCCAACCAGAATGATGAACCAAGAAGATTCCCCCCATGCAGGTATTGTTCCCCCATCTTACAGACAACAGCACTAAATGTGAGGGAGATTCAATAATTTGTCCAAGATCAAAAAAACCAGCAGCATCTTTCTCAGGCCACATTCAGGTTTACTAAAGTCCTGATGATACATACGATAGGAAGTAAAACATGTAAGTATGAACCACAGGCACAGCAAGGAACTGCCTTACATAATAGCGGGTAGAACTTTGAGTGACACCCCCCTCCCCAGAGACTGTTCTGATTCCTCTGACCTGGATGGTTTCTCACTCTCTGTAGGCTCAGGACAACCAAAGTGAGGAACTAGGGAAATAGAGGGGAGCTGCAGCCACTTATTCATATCCTTATCTCATTTATCTTTTTCACTGCTTCTTTGATTTCGCAACAAAAAGAAGAGAAGCAATGTAAGTCAAGCCATCATTCCTGCCCATTTCTAAAGTTCGACTAGACTTGTGGTCTGGTCTAACTCAGTAAGAGAACCAGGATTTAAACTAATGCGATCTGACTCTACAGCCTGTACTTTTCTTTTTAGACACCACAGCTGTGCATTACCTCCCCAGGACCTACTAATCTTAGAACTGAAGTTTATCCCTTTTAACCACCTTCACCCATTTTACCCATTCCCACCTCTGGCAGCCACCAATATCTGTTCTCCAGACCTTTCGGTTTAGCTTTTTTTAGATCCCACATAAAAGTGGAATCCTACAAAATTTGTCTCTCTCTGTCTAATTTCACTTAGTATGATGCCATCAATGTCTATCCATGTTGCTGCAAATGGCAGGATTCCTTCTTTTTTATGGCTGAATAATTTTTTATGGTTTATATATCCCACATTTTCTTTACCCACTCAACCATGTCGACACTTAGGTTGTTTCCATGTCTTGGTTACTGTAAATAATATGCAATAAGCATTAAGATACACATCTTTTTGAGTCAGTGTTTTCAGTTTTTTCAAATACCCAAATAAAACTGCTGGATCATTGTAGCTGAAGAACCTCCACACTGTTTTCCATGGTGGCCACACCAGTTTACATTCCCACCAGCAGTGCACAAGGGTTTCCCTTTGTCCACATCCTCGCTAACACCTGCTGTCTACATAACACTGTTAGCTATTCCCTTCTCAAACTCCTCTTGGGTTTCAGGACTGCTCACCTTTCCAGCATTCCAAATACGCCTTCACCAACACTTGCTATCACATATTTTTGATAACCGCTATTCTAATAGGCGGAAAGTGGTATCTCCTTATGGTTCTGATTTGCGTTTTCCTGATGACTAGCAGAGTCAAGCACCTATTTATGGACCTGTCAGCTTTCCGTATGTCTTCTTTGAAAAATGTTTGTTCTGATCCTCTGCCCATTTTTAAATTGGATTGTCTTTTTGCTACTGTGGTGTGTGAGTTCTTTACATATTTTGCACATCAGATATATGATGTACAAAAAAACTTTTATAGTCAAATTATTAAAATTAGTAAGAGTTCAGCAAGGTGCTAAAACAATATACAAAACTAACTTCACACACAACAGAAGAAAATATGCCGTATATTTTTAAAAGGAACCATTTATAATATCAACAAAAATATGAGAACTAAAAATTCTACCAAAAATGTTTATGGAGAAAAATAAAAAATTATAAAACTTGGTTGCAAGATGTTGAACACATAATTAAATGAAAGTACATGTTATTCATAAGCTGAAATATTTAATACCATAAACAAGCCTATTCTAACATAATCTAAAAGTCTCAGCGGTGCAAATCAGAAGTGAAATGTGCTCTAAAGAGAATAATGACTAAAGAGAAAGGAGCATGGTTTTAAGCACTTGACACCCAATATGAAAGAACAAAACCCAAGAACAGTAAAGATGATTCTAAAAAACAATAAAGAAAATCAGGTTACCAGATATGAGGAAAGTGTCAATAATGTAGTCATTGTGATATTGAAAGGAATATGCATCTCTCCTATTCAACATCCCAAAACCTACTGTCTACTTGCAGATCAATAAAGACATTTCCCCATCGCACCATAAAGCCCTTCACCATCTTCTCGGTCCTGCAAATGGGTTCTACTTATTATCTAAACCTAAGAGCATGATGGCCCCAGCAGAAATGCTCCTTTTACCTTTGTCATTATTCTCCTCCTTAGAGCACATTTCAACCTTTTAACTATTCTAAGTATCCATATTCAAACATTATTACTTATATTTTTATGGAGTGTGTGAGAAAAAAAAACTGTTGAGAAGTGACAGGAAACAAGAACCAGAACATTCAAAGGCATGAGTTGATGTTATCTTGACAGTAACTACAAAAATATATTGCAAATTATTTACAAAGCACATTTACTATGGTTCCAGTTTTCTGTTCATAAAAAAAAAGGCAAAATCGTAATAAAAATATAATAAAATAACATTTTAAATATATATTTCATTTAGAAAATTTTATAAACTGTAATGATTTTAAAAATCACTGAATTAGCCCTGGCTGGTATAGCTCAGTGGACTGAGCACGGGCTGCAAACCAAAGGGTTCCTGGTTCAACTCCCAGGCAGGGCACAGGCCTGGGTTGCAGGCCAGGACCCCAGTAGAGAGCATGTAAGAGGCAAACACACACTGATGTTTCTCTCCCTCTCTTTCTCCTTTCCTACCCCCTCTCTAAAAATAAATAAACAAAACCTTTAAAAATAAAACAAAAAACAAAAATCACTCAACTAGCTCACTATACAGAGTACTCTACAAAGATCTACACAGTGACACAAAGAAAAGAAAGATATACAGATAGGAAAGGAGAGCACAGTGGATATTCTAAGTGTTCTAGGTGGGATAAATAATAAAAAAAGAAAAAGCAAATAGAAACCGGAGTGACTAAATATCATGTAGCAGGTGTCATCACAAAAAAAATGAACAGAGTACATTGGAAGTAACAAAGCAGCAGTTAAAGACTAAAGGCGGGTTGAAAAATTTGGATTTTACAGAGAAGCAAGAGAGAGTCACTGCAGGTTCTTATCGTGGGAGTAAAAAGACAAAAGCAGTGTCTGAGGAAGATAATTCTAACAGCTGTGTGTAGGATGGACTGGAGGGGAAAGAAGTAGAGACAGGCAATAAACAGCTACAAAGCTGTTGAAATACAGAAGCATGCATTACAGTTACAAACATGATGAAGTAAAGAAGCATGAAGTACATGAAACATGAAATAATAAAGACTCAAACAATAATAAAAACTGGAAAAAATAAGAAAATGGGAACATAGCAGAGGCATTCTTTATATTTATTAAATTAGTATTACTTTTACAACACTTCAGTACTATATTCATCATGTAGAAATATTTTTTAATTTAATAGGGTATTCAATAATTGGTATGCGTAATTATACCAACCTCTACAGGAATGACATAAGGCTAAAATGAGGTAATATTTTTTAAAAATTTCTAATTATAAACACCACATAAATATTAACTTTTATAATTTCTCAGGGAGGAAATAGTTATGATATAATAGAAATGCTCCAGTCATAAAGTCAAAAGACCTAAATTTAAATTGTTTCTATTACTTAATACTAGCTTTATGGACCTTAATTCATTTAACCATACTAAGTAACCATTTATAATATGTAAAATGGGAAAAAATACAATCTCACTAAGGCCTCAAAGAATAAATGAAATAATTCACTATAAAATCCCTAACACAGTGCCTGAATTATGATGGATGATGAATGTTTGGTACAGAGCAGGTGGGGGGGCCAGAAATAGGGTTCCCTTTTGGCTGACCTCATTAGAGAAAATGCACAAGTATTTTCAAGGAACCACAACAGTCATGCCCTTCTCCGTGTTATTTTAATACGTACAAAAACACTTCTGAAAGATATTATTAATGCTCTACTTCAGAAAATACCCTCTTATGTATATGATCTAATCCACGTCGGCATAAAAAACAGTAGTCAAAAGCTATATTTCTGACATAATTTTAAAAATAACAATAGGTAATTAGGGATGTTTCCTTTTTTAATTTACAAAAAAAATTACCAGAGTTTACATTTATAATTCCAATGGTTATTACTTAAGAAAGCAGTTAAAACAGACAACAGACCGAAACTGAACAGTGTCCCCCAAGGGGACTTGAACCGTAGAAAGGGGGAGAGTAAGTAGAGCTGAAGTTGACCTGCTTCAGGCAGGACGCTCAGCAATCTGCACCTGACAGAAGGGTGAATGTAGAGTGCCCCGATGAGGTCACCCCACCCATGGATCCCTGCAGTCGGAACTGGGAACAGTTTATCAAATCAACCACACAGCGCATTTAGCTCAGTACAGTTGGAGAAACAAGATTCAAAGAGAACATAAATTTGCAGTATTTATAAGTATTTCCCATCTAGTCTAGAGCAACCAGGTTTCACTTAACTAGGGGTCTTCGGCATACTTTCATATCTAACTGTGCACAATATACAAAAAAATACATTGTAAGGTATTAGAACCAGCCTGAAGAAATAAGACCAATACATACAAAAATATTCCATGTTGCAAGTATAAATAAAATATTATTTATGCAAGAAGAGCCAAGAAAGCTTTAGAAGATGCATGGACTGAATTTGGTGTAGGGACCAGTATAACACAATGACAGAGGCTAGCTAATACATGGACTTACAAGAAGAAACTGGATTGAAATTAAATGATCAGAAATTCAATGATCAGAGTATTGTATTTGGAACCAGAGTGCAAAAACCTTGCATACCACCATAAGGGATCTGAGCTTTACTTTGCATACACTACAGTTCATGAATAAAGGGAGATGAAGAATGAAAGGTTTAAATTAGGAATATTATCTCACATAATGATTAAAATGTAGAGTAAGAGAAAAATAGTCCAAAAAGTTGCTGGATTTAATTACAGAAATAGTTTATCAGACAGGGATCATTATAAAAACTTACATCCACCCAACCCATAGTAGAGGTAAATCGTATTTTTTATTTTAAAAAAGGAGAGACAGATCTCACCTACCATAACACTCCAAGTATATTCCCCAAAGTAAACATGAGATAGGAACAATGATTCCACACTCCCTCAGTCAATTTCCACGGCCTCTCACAGCTTGAGCATCACAAGTCTAGTATTAAACGTTTGTATGCTTTTCAGACCCTAGTCGTAAGTGCACCGCTTCATCAGGTGCTCCACCAAAGAAACCAGTGTCTGCTCTAGCACTCGAGGAAAAACAGGCTGCGTTAGACTGGATGAAAGACAATACTATACTGAACTTTATGTGCTATTTAGGAAACTGCATAGAATAATTTTGGCTCAATTTTTGCTTCACATACTGACTTTAAAACTAATCCCTACTTAATAATGCCTTTTACTCATTTTAAGCATATCAAACATATTGGAGGTGGTGCAATAGGGGTTTAGTTCAAAACAATTATTTGAGGGCAAAAATTTCCTAAAAATAGTAACATGTTTCAGAAAGCTAAAACCAAGCAAATAAAAACAAAATCTCTGAGGCTGGGTAAGGTTACAGAAAGCACAAGCACAAAGTGCAAGACACCTCTCATCCACAGAGCTTTTCAGTATAAAAATAATAGGTTGGAAGGCAGCATAAAGATCTTAAGAGCCTATCTTTTTATTTTCCCACATAGGCAATAAAATCCTTTCTCTCTGAGTCAATATTTTGAAACAGTACTATAAAATTATGCAAACCTATTTATTAAAATGTCTTTTATATATGTCTTTTATATCAGATTAATGCTTGCTAAAAATCAGACTAACATAATTTCTGTGATAGAAATGTTTTTACTTTTAAAGTACAAACTTGAGTCCGCTTTGCCTAGCTGGTGAAGTATCTCCAAGCCATGTGCTCATTTATCCAATACCCACTGAGCACCTACTGTGTGGCAGGCACTGTGGTTCATTTATCCAATACCCACTGAGCACCTACTGTGTGGCAGGCGCTGTGCTTGATGCTGAAAGTGCGGAAGTGAAGTAAAATATAACCTCATTCCCTTCAAAGAGTTTATAATCTAATACAGGAAACATACTAAATCAGGATAACCATGTTATAATCAACGTATACACAAGATACCACAGAATAAAAAATGGGGGTCAGGCAATGCTTTTTCAGCTGTTAAAGTGAATTTGGAAGTCAGGTAAAAGTTAAAAGCTGTGTTTCCTAAACTTGACAGTGTATCAGAACCACCTTTAGAGCTGATGTCTGAACCTCACTGCATATTTAACAAACTGGAATCTTCAGAGGTGCAGCTGAGAAATCAGTATTTCCGACGTGCACCACAAGTGATTCAGAATCACAGCCAGATTTGAGTAGCACTGAGCCAGAAGTATAAACAACCATTCCAGGCAGAGAAAATGGCACGCTGTGGTCAGAGAATGTGAAACACAGACAGAAGATCAGAGAGAAACAGAATAAAAGTAGTGGCATGACTAATGCAACATTTCAAACAGGATCTATGGAACTATCACACTGATGTGAATTTCACAACATGAATCACAGGTGACATGCATTTTAGTAAGTGATTTCTGACATGAACTAATTTCTCACTGAAACAAATGGGAAAACTAAATGCAAATACTTTGCATTTCAAAACAAAGGTAAAATGCTCCTTTAAAAAGCAAACCAAGTTTTTTAAAACCCAGAGTTCTACTCATAATTGTCATTAAATAGTGACCATCATTTTTCTCAGGATACATACTGCAATAACAGAAGTGATAATAATGTTGTTTTAACTTGAAAAGACTCCATAATGCATAACATAAATTCAAACCATATTTTGAAATTCACTATTCTTAATTATTTTAAGTTTCCAAGCTGTTATTTCATAATAATTTCTTATTTTCTGAATAAAAATTTACTTATATTTTTATATTTAATTCTGGGTAGAAGTGGGACAAATCATCAGAAAGGAGTATTCACCATAGTACGTGAAAAGCCACACAGACTTTTTTCTTTGATTTCTGTTTGTTAAATAACAAACTGTTTAAATCCCCAATTCATTTCCCAACAAAAACTTTATAAACAGAGATACAGACAGGTAATCATTTGAAACAAGAATAAGCTTTTAAAGAATATTCTTCAGAAACCTAGAGACAAACCTACTAATTATAATATATAAAATTCATCCTATAGTTAGTTATATTCTACTCCTAAAAAGTTCATCTAAAACTTACTTCCACCACTTAAACATTTCCTAATGACTTATAGAGCAAACAAAGATTCATTTACCACAGTGAAAACTATTGCCAAACCAGACACAGTAGCACCCTGGAGGAGCGCATATGGTACAGAAGCATCAAGGGTTAAAAACCAAAGGATTAACCATATGACCTACTAAGGAGAACCAAATGGCAAATCATACCTGGCTAATTACAAGAATAATACCTGTATGCTTGATATAACAAATCATCCTTGTTCAGACTTAATTTAATGTACTTTTTAAAAAATGGTAATATTATAGAGTTGCCTTATTTTCTACTTAAAATACAGGAATTACATTATAGTTCTTGTCAGCTTCTCAGGCTAAAATTAATTTACATGGAACAGAACTGTGTTTCCTGAGGCATTCGCTGTTGTTCTGCTCCTGCTGCACTCTCCGCACAGCTCTAGTTGCCTTCACTGCAAGTACCTGAATTTTGCAAAAAGGTACCATTATTACCACATAATAGCTGAGGAAACGGGCTTAGCATGACCAAGTGACTTAACCAAAATCACCACTAAACCCAGACTTCAAGTTCAGATTTGTCTGACTGCTAAGTTCTTTACACACTGCCTCACAGGTGGAGAGGAACATAGGACTAAATAAATCAAAGTTAACTGAACTGACTGCACTTCTTCCATAACTGCTTTGGTAGTAGCAAAAACAGATCTATCATATCTGAAAACCAAAGGCAGAGGACATGTATCTGAGGGTGGAGGTGTAGGGGTTCTGCCTAGTACCTGAACTCCCTCATGGAATTAGGAAATATCCTACCTCATGAGTCCTCATAGAAGGCAGAGCCACTTCCCTACAAAGAAGCTGGCAATGCCTCACAGTTGTTCTTCCCGTTAGTCCCTCCAACCACCCCCCAGCCCCCAACAGGAGCACTTACACTGTGCTCTGCCAATGACATCCCTCCAACGGCTCTAAATTAAGAGCTACAGACTGTAAGAAGCTGGGACAGGAAAGGCTGGATTTTGGCAACAGGACCAACATTAAGTTTCTAAAGTCAATGGCAGGAGCTAAGCAGTAGCTGAGTGTAGATTTCAGCACCTCGTGCTGCATTACTGTCACTGGGCTGGTTTTATGTCAGGATTTTTAGATGCCTTCTCTGCTACCTAGTCTTCCTTGTTCCTGACTACTCAAAGTTACACCTTCCCATCAATTTGGTGCACTAATCAATATGCTTTCAGCAAATTGCTTTTCCACTTGAATTAGGTAGAATTGTTCTCTGTTGGCTGCAATTAAAAACACACACTGAGGCACTTAATGATTAAACAAATGATACTAAACAATCATAATTTATCAAATCGCTTTACCTTAGTATTGACTGATATTTTATATAATTTGCCTTTGTTAAGCAAGTTATGTTGTATATGATGGCACGTTCTAACAACAACAAAAAACTTCATGTTTCCTTATCTTTTTTCAGAAGTAACACAAAAATGCAAATATAATAATAATCATCTAAGGGTGATTTTCACTGAGGTTCAGAGTTAAGCTTTATTAAAAATTCTTACCTGTCAGGAATACCTAGCCGCTTCACACTTCTATAAACAGAAAGAGTATTGGCAACATGTCTATAATTAAACCAGAATCGGGATGTACACACCTAAAATATTAAAACAAATGTATTATTTTTATGAATCAAAAAAAGCCACGAAGTTGCACAATTATTTCTCCATAGATATGACACAGATGTGCCTAAAGAAGGAGTACGTAATAATTCAGGCTCAGAAACAGTGAGGATATAAAGAGTTGTCAATGAAACCAATCTCTCTAGACGAGTCTTTTATAACCAGCACTAAATAAAAAGACCACTCACCTTAAGAGAAAACAAATTTTGGGGAAATTCAATCAAATAGTGAACCAACTCAGTTACCCTCAATTTATGTTATTCTATAATGTTCCTGTTTCTAAAAGATTAAATTCTTTAAAGTCAAAGACAGCGTACATAAAATCTCTTCACATGATAGGAAAAAAATGGCTACCTTGGGTTATGTAATATTTCTTTTACTCTGGAATTCTAATTTTAGTTGTAAAAAATGTAAAATAGAGACTAAAAAACAACATACAAAACAGTTTTTATGTACATAAGAGAATGCATTATAAAGCTGTTGAACTGAACAGAAAACTAGAAACAATTTACATTAGCTTTATGCTTAAAAAAATTTCACTAGCAGAATGTTTAGTAATTATTTTTATATTGATACAGCTCTAAATTCAAGCTCTAAAGAGACACAAAATGGCAATTCAAAAAAACAAAGAAACATTCCTAAAAATGGTATCAAAGGTAACAGAAAAATCTAATACCATGCCTCAAAAGTCAGCCCCCTTGAGAATCCATTCCAACAGAGGCAACAGAGATTGGGGTCAGCTGCCTGAACTCCTGTACCTACCTCCTTCACACTCCCCACACTGTATTCTGAGCTCCCCATTTTCCTGCCTTTCCAACAACAGTTTCTGGCTTGGAAACGCTACACATTCCTTGCTCCCTTCCTATGTCACAAAAATCAGCTTCCTTTCTTGCCTCTCTGTATTTCCTTATCCTCTCTTCCAGTGGGCCCTTTCATACATTTTTCTCATTAAGTCAAATTGATTGTATCTTCTAATCAAGTAAATATCATTAAATGAATCTCCAGTAACAAAACTATTATCCAAACACTTGCCAAGCCCAAGAAAAACAAAACATTTACATGTATTCTATTTGGGAAATTAAAAATACAAATTTATAAATCCACATAAGTTAAAGATAACAAAAAATGGCAAAAGAAAAAAAGTCAATAAGCAAAACTTACTAAGAATCAAAATAATGCAGATTAAAACAAAATTTAATTTGTTGCCCAGTGATCAAAAAGAAAAGATAAAAATTAGTAATACACAGTCAATCTGAGATTACAAAAAGAGGTACACCATTTTCAGAGGGCAATTGTGCTCCGTGACTTCTCAGCCTTATGCCTACAAGTTTATCCTAAAGAGAAAACCAGGCAAGGTCACAAAGATGTATGCATAAGGATGTCCCACACAGCCCTGTTTAAAGTAATGAAAAAGTTAGAATCTAAATGCGCATGAACTAGAAATTATGATACATTCATAAAAAAGAAAACAGTACAGGCTTTGGAAAAGATAATGTATCTCCATGTCTACTGGCAAGGAAAGATTCCCCAATATATACTGCTATGGGGTTGTAAAATAGCGGGTATAATAATCTGGTCCCAGTTATATAAAATCATCTATCTTTATGCTTATATATGAAGAGAGAACAATATTCACCAAAATGTTGATTCTGGCATGTGGGACTTGAAGATATTTTTCCTGTCTCTTTTCAATTGAGGTGAAATTCACATAAAATAAAATTAATCTTGTCTTCTAAACTTTTCTGTATACTTTGAATTTTCTACAATGATCATATATTTTTTGCAAAGAGAAAAAAATCTTTAATAAAAATAAAATAGCCTAAGTAGAGAGTATCTATAACCTAATATTATAAGAAATACAACTACTAGTTTCTATCATTAAAATAACTCTTCATTTTACATAATGTTTCCTTTAAAAATAGCACCCATAGCTTATTGTTATAGTTATTAACACATTGCCACTTGAGAGATATATGAAGGCAAAGAATATTACTAGTTGATATGGTCAATTTAAAGTATAGCAAATCAAAATAAAGAATTTCTAGTAAAAAATATAATAAATTTTATTTTCAAAAAAATTGATCCACACAAAAATTTCCCAGACACATATCTAAGGTGAACAGCACGGTATACCTTTACAGAATATACTTACCAAAACAGCCCAGTTGTTGGTGTGGCCACTTCTAAAGAACTGTTCTGCTTGATCCTATCAGTCAAATAATCAACAGAAGATTAGAAGAAAGTCACATTTCCCAGAATAAAGACTGGTAAAGAACAGGTGAGATTCATGGAGGTTTTACAGTTGTAATAACAGTAAGTCATCATTATGCAGGGATATAAAGATTCTAGTTTTTGACTTCATGAAGGACCGATAAAGAGCTTTATTTTTTTTAGGGGGGATTACTTCGGGGAGGGTCTGTTTGTTTTTAAACAATTTGTCCTAGTCATCTCTTCCTTACATGCTTCTAATTTTCCATTCAGTCTTCAAATTGTAAATGACTTATTATCTTGATTATATACATAACAATACCACCCCAGATGAAATCTCATTCAATATTTATTCATACTCTGTGGGGCGCTTCGAATTTCTTTATTTAAACTTACCAATATATTTGATTGAGTACATTATCTAGCATACTGCCATGTACCATCCCACTAACATGCTAAAGTGAGTCTGAATTATATTTGCTGGCATGGAACATTAAAAACCTCAGCATCCAGATACCTAATTAACATGATTTTTTATCATATACTACAATAATAATGAATATAAACCATAATGACTGCAGATCTGCTCCTAAGCAGTATTAATTTACCAGACCAGTCAAACTTCCTGGATTCAAATCTGGGCTCAATTACTTACTATCTGTATAAATTTAGGAAAGCTGCTTCACTTCTCTATGCCTCCACTTGCCCATCTATAAAACAGTAATGTTACCTGACTCACAGAATGTAGAAATGGTGACTGGAACCTAGCCACTGCATAACAAATGTTAGCTCTTTTCTTTTTAGCTGGCAATAAAATTTCAGGGAGAATGAAATTAAAAATTCACTCAAATGTGCATGTCATACACATAGGCATACACACACTTTTTTAAACCTGTTTCAACAGCAACCTAGATGCTTAAAAAAAGCAATATAAGATAGTGGGTAAAGTACTGGTTTAGAAATTTGAAGATTTGGGTTTTAGCCCAGGTTATATCCCTCACGTGGCTGTGCTAAGTCATTTAGCTCTTTAAACTTGACTGTTCTCATGTGGAAAATGAGAGCTGAATATCCCTTCCAGCTTCAAAATTCTTACATCATTAGGACTTTACTGAAAAATGTGAGATGGCAAAAGTCTTTTGTGATTGATCAGACAATATAGGCAAAGTTACTCATTCATTCTACATATAGTTGGTATCTGGTACCTCTTACGTGCCAGATACCATGTATCATATAGTGCTACAAAAGTCGTTGAAAAGCTTGCTGCTTTCTCTCAATCCCAGAGTGCAATAAAGAACACAAGCACGCAAACACATTACACTACAATGTAGCATTCATTCATTCATTCATCACTTCATTGAGCCATACGTGCCAGTCACTGTCCTGAGTGCTCAGAATAGAATGACAGGCCAAAACAATCTGAGTACTTGTCTCCAAAGAGGCTACTATCCAATTTGCTAGACACATTAAGCAGACAACAACCACCTATAAATTCTGTAAAGGTAACTAAGATACACAGTACTATAAAAGAGTGTAACAGGGGAAAATGATCTGATTGGTGGGGGGAGGCAAGTGGAATGTTAGGGAAGGTTTTCCTAAAGGAATGACAATTGAGTTAGGATCCCAAAGATGAAGAGAAGAGGAAAGATAATTCCAGACAGAGGAAACATGGGCCCTAATGGTAGATGGGGCTTAAAGGTTTGGAGAAACTGAAAGATTAGCACAAGTAAAAGTCTGAGAGAGACAACTGGAGGTGTAGGCAGGGGCCAAAGTATGCAGGGCCTTGTTTATGGGTCATAGTAGAGACTGTGTTCTTTGTTCTTAAAGCAACAGTAAGACGTACGTAAGTGACGTGATCAGATTTGCATTTTTAAGTTACTATAGCTTTGGCTTGGAGAACAAACTGGAAGAAGAATGACTTGACATGGACTACTTAGGGAGCTATTGCACTCCAAGTGAAAAATGATGGAATAATAGATAATAAAAACCATACATGGGTTATAATCAATGAGTGCTATACTACTAGCTTATGTACGAATTACAACAGTGAAATCAAAGGAAAAGGGATGATAGGGAAAGGTTCTACAGAGGTTATGCTTTTACTACATCTTAGTAAATGGGCAGAAGAAACAAGAAGTGTAAAACATGGTAACGTGAAAAAACACAGTAACAATCAAAAAAGGGAGGACAGGGTCAGGTAATGGTATCGAAACTGAAGTATACAAGATAATCCACTAGACTAAAAGAGGAAAAGAGACTTCCATTCATGTTTTTATTATCTCAAAAATGTTTCAACATTGAATATATAAATTAGCAGTAATTCATGAATACAGAGTGTGTATGCTCAGTATCCTTTAAACTGGTGGAGAGTGCGTTTAAAGTTTGGAGTCCACTGATCTATGGGCAGGATGGGCTCCATCCAATATGAAGACTGGAAAAGCAGATCATTGCATTAACTTTATTCTGTATGCAATGGGAAAGAACTGAAAAGATTTAATCAGAAGAATAACCTGATCATGTTTACATTTTATGAAGACTAACCTAGCATCTAAGTGAAGGAGTTTGGAAGCCTGAGGAAAACAAGATAAAGTAATTGCAGTAGCCCAGGCAAGAAATGGCCAGGCCTCCATTAAACCAGTGTGATTAAATAGGTAAAAGCAATTTCAAAAGTTCAGAACACATAATTTAGTTTTGATTAAAAAGTGGGGCAAAGAGAGGAGTTTATTTTTAAAACCGGAGGTTTCTAGCCTCAGAGCAACCCCATAGGAAATGGGGTAGGCAAAAGATAAAACTCTGGACACAGATTTTCAAACGTCTGGACTACCCAGGCCCCTTAGCCAGCTTGAAATGCAGGCCTGAAAATGATCCTCGAGATGCAGACTGCAGAACAAGACTGAAGTCTTATCAAAGCGCAAGGGACAGTCAAAGCTTTACGAAAGGCCAGAACTTCCTGTGAGCCAAAAATAAAACACCGCACCCACCTGACTCCTACCGAAGGGGAAAGCTTTAGTTTAACAGCAGAAAGTAAGCGCTGCCGCGTGTGCTCACGTTTCACCTGCTAGGGGGCATGCCCTTGTCGGCGCCAAGGCTGGGGTCCTCCCCGTCCCCAGAATTTGATTCTTTTAATTCACCGTTTTAAAAGGCTGAGACAGACCGACAGACTCCTATACCGTCCCCTGTGACACCCTCCCCACAGTCCCGTGGGCCTCGGAAAAGGATAACGATTCCGGGAGGCTTCCCTCCCGAAGGTGTATCGGACATCCGCTGGGCGCTCACAGCCACGGGAAAGCTGTCCTCCCAGGGCCGGGCCGCGCAGAGGGCTCACTCCTACCTCGGTCTGCTTAGTGGCCAAGCTGCCGAAGGACAAGAGCAACAACCCTGCCAGGGCAGTCACACCCCTACCGAAAAAGCAGGTGGCGCCCATTTTGGCCGGCTTGAGCCTCCCGCACCTGAAGGGGGCGGGGCGAGTGCCGTAAAGCAGCGCGGTTGGTTTTACAGAGTTGTTGTTTTGCTTTGCGACATCAGCCCCACCTCCTAGAGGCCCGACAGTCTCCAGCGTTTACAAAGTTAGTGGATCCCCAGAGCTGGGGTCTTCCAGATTGCTGGGTGAAGATAGAGGGCATTGGTCCTTCATCTTTACTGCATTTTCAATTTTTGCATTATAAAATAGTTACTTTGAAAAATTTTTGAAAGGTGAGGAAGAAAAACCTGTGATCCCATAAACTTATGAAGCTAATTTCTCTTTTTAGTAGGGCTGCCGATTGTTTGAATATATGAAGCAGGAATGCGCGAAGAGCAAGCCTCTGGGCACAAAAAGATGATTGCATCAGTTGCAAATGGAAAGATAGGTGGGTGCTGCAACAGGGTCTATTACTTATTGAAAGTAAGAACATGTAGAAATTAGTTATATATATTTTTCTTCCATAATTGTGGCGCTAAAACTCTTCTCAAAGACAGCCTGAGGATTTCGTAAGACCATGTATGTTTGTTCAATTGTGTCTATTATATGCATTCAATTTTAAATTCTGTTTTTTCAAATAGCATGGCATAAATATGTGTTTATGTTACGTCGAGGCAAGGAACACCAAACCTGGTCCAAACCTGTAAGAATTTTTTTAGTTTATTCGAGCCAAACTGATGACAATTGCCAGGAAACAAAATCTCTACGGATTGAGAAAATGCCCCGGAGAATGGCAGTTTTGCCCCTTTTACATTGGAACAGTGGCGAAGGTAATGGCAGGGTGAGGCGGTGTGGAGAGGAGTCAAGGCAGTCAGAAGGTACAAACTGTAAACCTCCACTTAGAAGATAGATAAATCCTGGGAATGTAATGTACGGCATGGTGTCCATAGTTAACAATACTGTATTGTATGCAGTAGGCTCCGTTTATTCATGGTTTTGCTTTTCCCAGCTTGTTATCCATGGTCAATCACAATCCAAAAATAGTAAATGAAAAATTCCAGAAATAAGCAACTCCTAAGTTTTAATTTATATACCATTCTAAAGGACGAAATGTCATGGTTTCCCACTTCATCCCACAAAGAATGTGATTTTTGTCTGGGGTAACCACAGTGTAAATGCTCCCCACCTGTTAGTCACTTAGTAGCCACCTTGATGATCAAATCCACTGTTGCAGCATCGCAGTGCTTGTGTTCAAGTAACCCTTAGAGTAGATTAATGCTGCGTCACCATGCCTGCCTCATTCATCTCATTGCATCTCATCACAAGGGTACTGTATCATCTCACATCACAAGAAGGGTGAGTACAGCACAACAGGGTGCTTTGAGAGAGAGAGGGACCACGTTCACATAACTATTACTTCAATATACTGTTATAGTTACTCGATTTTATTAGTAATTGTTGTTCATCTCTTACTGTGCCTAATTTATAAATTAAACTTGCTCATAGTTATGAATGTGTAGGAAAAGTAGTATGCTTAGGGTTTAGTACTATCTGTGGTTTGTGGCATCCACTGGGGGTCAGATAAGAGGAGACAACTACACAGTAAGTCCTCACTTAATGTCATCAGTAGGTTCTTGGACACTGACTTTAAGCAAAATGATGTAAAACAAGACTAATAATATCATAAGCCAATGGTTTTCAACCTTTCATCTCATGGCACACATAAACGAATTACTAAAAATCTGTAGCACACCAAAAAGTGTATTTTTTGCTGATTTGACAAAAATAGGTGTAATTCTGATTGATTTACAAAAAATAATAATCATAACTATCTACCCTTTTTGCTCCAAAGTTACTTTCTAAAAAATCAGGTTCTTAAAAGTGTATGAGGATTTATGCTACCAAAAATTAACCAATCAGACCCAACTTTATGATGCAACATGACCAATAAGATGCGTCTCCATTATATGGATGATCCATTTATGGTTCAAGACAGAGCATTCACACTGGAAAGCTATTGTTGTGTTGGCTGTTGTCATTCTTTTAATTTGACAAATGGAAGAGAGGTCAGCGCCTTTGACTAAATAGTCTGGTATTACATGTTTTAAAAATTCTTGAAGCACACCAGTTGAAAATCTCTACCACAGGCTAATCCATATAAACAAGAGCTAAATTCCTATGGCATATTTCTGGTGACAAATAACATCACCAAACTTCTTTGGAAGACCCAAAACACTTCAAATAATAAACAGTGATACAATGCAAACTATACATTCATTTAAGAAAGGTTACTAAAAACAAGTAGGATCATTACTTTCCCATCTGCTATTCCAGTTCAGTTTGCAGGTGGCTGGAGACCATTTGGGTGACTCAGTGTGCAAGGAAGGAACCCACCCTGGCAAGGATGCCCTTCCATTGCTGGATGTACACTCACCCACAACCACACTCAGACGGGGACAATATAGATATACCAGTTAACCCCGCATGCACTTCTTCAGGATGTGGGAGGAGACCAGGGTTCCCAGGGAACCCAAGCAGACATGAGGAGAATGTGCAAACTTCACACAGACAGTAGCCCCAGCCAGAAACTGATATTTTCCCCTAATAGTGTTATAATGAACTGATGTTGAATGAAGCAACTTTATTCAAGGAACTGCTGTATTTGAAAGTTGCTAAGAGAATAGATCTTAAATGTCCTCATCACAAGAAAAAAAATTGTAACTATGTGGTAATGGATATTAACTAAACTTGTTGTAATCATTTTGCAATATATACATATATCAAATTATTACCTTGTTCACCTAAAACTAACACAATGTTATATATCAATTTTATTTCAATATAAAAAAAGAATTGTTAACCAGAGTCAGCATTTAAACTATAATTCAATTTAATAATTCATTAAATGAATAATTGACTTAGCAACTAAAAGAGAAAACAAGCATTTGATTATCAGATCAAAATCGCACATCCCTACACAATCATGGCTTCTCTATTACAAGTTTTTATACCTGACCCTCACCATAAAAACACCATGAAGTCTATCCGTGCTGTTTTTTACTATCACCCAAGCAATTACTCACAGAGTTGTACTGACTCTAGTATTAGATCACTGTTGAGTTTTGCTTTTTGCTCTTACCTGTACCCCTGCTATATGTTCTTTTTCATTCTTTTATCTCTCTCCTCCTTTCTGCACCAAGGACACCATTGTGTTATTTACTAACTCAGTGGATATTTATTCAGCATCAATTATGTACCATATATTGTACTAGTCACAGGCAATAGAAAAGAGAGCAAACCCTGAGCAAGTCCCTGCCCACAAGGAGCTTAGTGTCTAAGAAAGGCAGACATTAACAATAGAAGCCTTTAAGCAAATGTAAAAGTCTAACAGGAAAGTTCCTAGTTGGGGACACACCCTTGTAAGAAAAACCAGAGTAGGTTTCCCTGAAAAAACAGATGAAGGAGAAATAAAGATGGCAGGGAGGGAAGAGCTTTCAAGGCAGAGGAAACAGCTCTTGCAAAGTACCTGTGGCAGAAGGGAGGTCGGCTCATCAGAAAACACTTTCGAATGGCTTTGTGCTTTCAGTTCAAAGAACAAAAGAGAGTGCTGCAAGAAGAAGCTGCATTGCCACCTCCTTCCAATCTTCAGGGTCAAGTCATGGAAAGCCTCAGGATGGTAAAGATCATGCTGGCTGGGATAAGGAGAATGGCTGCAGAGCACTTGGGAGGTCACCGCTGCAGTCCAGACAATGGTGGCCTGGACCAGACTGGTAAGAGTGGAAACAATGAAAAGTGGAGAGATCCAAAAAGGACTTTACAGAACATAATGATGGATTATATTTGGGGAGTGGAAGAGGGAACAATTTCAAGGATGACTTTTGGATATCTGACTTGTACAACTGAATGTATGTGTGTTAATGCCATTTTTTCAAAGATTTTATTTATTTATTTTTAGAGAAGGAAGGGAGGGAGAAAGAGAGAGAGAGAGAAACATCAATGTGTGGTTGCTGGGGGACATGGCCTGCAACCTAGGCATGTGCCCTGACTGGGAATCGAACCTGCGATGCCTGGTTCGCAGCCCGTGCTCAATCCACTGAGCTACGCCAGCCAGGGCAGGTCCTGTAGTCTTTTTAAGTGATAAAACCCTCAGCCCAGAATCCCAGCAGGAGTTCTGTCAGCACCTTTGAAAGCTACCTATTCCTTTTTATCTTCCCTGCCAGACTGTAATCCACAAACTGTATCTGTATTCTTAATAAAAGCCTACTTAGGCGGGGACTCAGGGTGCACTCACTAGAGAGAGTGGCCGTTTTGTCCCTTTTTCTCCACAGAACCCGGTTGTCCGTGTGTATGTTTTTCTCGTGTTTCGACGAGCCATCTGCAGTGTTCCACGGTCACTGCAGGCCAGTGGCCATGTCAAAAATGTTTTATGAGGAAAATAAATATGGGACTCTAGCAACACCCAGATAACTCCAATTCGTTTTTTAAAACATAAAATAATACAATATCATGCAAAGAGTGAAATAATTTTATATGGTATCAAATGAAAGTCATAGCTGTGGTCCCTCTCTCCAAAGGTCACCATCTTCACTGGTTTATTGGGTAACCATCCATCCAGGGAAAATATTTACACTGGCTTATAGGATCACGTTTGAAAAGCACATATCACACATATTTAACACAGATTTCCCTCATTTCAGTCCATGGCTGTACCATCATGGACCTAACCAGTACCTTTTTGATGGACATTAGGGTCATTTCAGGTGTTTTTTTTAATGTTGTCGGTGTTATTCCTGACTATTGAGATTGTGAACTTTCTATGTGCATTTATTCATTCACCTCTCAAAAGTTATTTTTGAGATTCTACTCTGTGCTAGATAATGTATTAGGAACTGAGAATACAGCTGGGAATAATCCCTGCCAGCATGGAACTTAGACATAGTAGAGGAAGTAGGTATTACATAGATAATTACACAAATTATTAATTAATTGTGTTAACTTCAACAAAGAAATACAAGTGACATCATCATGTATTAGGACAGTCTAACTAGTCGGGGAATGGTTTTCTGAGAAACCTAAGAACTAAAGGATAAATGGGAATTTACCAGATACGGGAAATAAATTTTTCTTAATTTCCTAAAAAAAGCAAATATCACATTTATTATCATAACTAATGCTTACTAATACTTTTAGTGTTTTTTAGAGGAGTAACCAACATTCTTCCCACTCTTTATATCTGGTGATAGCAGCTGCTCAGTAATGGAAACGGTCTGCTCACCAGTTGACTTAGCCAAATTTAATGATCAGGTATTCTCTCTCCCTCTCACATACTTCAATCAGATGAAATATGTAAGTTAATAAATTGAAGCCACTGGACAAAAACATAAAATAAAATAATGGTTAAATAGTCTTCTTGCCAGTTTGCATTAAGAAGCTATTAGATATATTACCAAATGGTAATTTGGTAATATAGAAGAGGTTGTGAGCCCTGGCCAGGTAGCTCAGTTGGTTAGAGCATCATTACACTACGCCAAGGTTGTGGGTTTGATTCCCAGTCAGGGCACATACAAGAAGCAACCAATGAACATGTAAGTGGAACAACAAATCAATCAATCAATCTCTCTCTCTCTCTCCCTCCATCCCCCCCTCCGAAGTCAATAATTTTTTTTAAAAAGAAGACCTTGTAAAATGCACTTAATATTGGCCTTGAGGGAAATAAGACACAGCTTCTTTGCCAGTTGAAGTTGTACTTTTATCATATTAAAATTAAGGAATACACATAAGGAAACAAAAGTCAAAAACTATTTTGAAATCAACACAAAATGTATCACTAAAGGAATTTTTCTCAAAGGAATTCACAAATGAAATAACAATATTAAAAAATAAAACTCTAAATTTTTCAACATTAGAATCTTCTGTTACAATTTTCAGATGAGTGTTAATTTTCCACACTGTAATTTAATATTACCTTCTGAAGGGGAGAGGAGAATAAAATCTCTATAGTAAATGTGCCTTAAGATTGTTTGTAGTTAAGGATTAACATCTCTAGGAAAACCAAAAGGAAGAAAAATAGAGTCTATTAATAAATATCATGCTACCAAAATTGTTTAATAAGTAAAATATTATCAATTTTGAGTGATTCTTTTTATCTATTTGTTTTCTTCTTAGTACTCTTAGGTGTCTATAACATTTTGAGTGGTGGTATTCTTTAAAGACAATCAACATAAATGTGTCTATGCTTGACAAATAATATATCACAGTATAGAAATGACTTACAATGATGATGACAGAATAAGTTACTTTTTGCAATAAGTTTATATCAGCTGAAGTGCAAATAAGAGAAACTATATTTAAAGTTATCAATGAGAATGTCATAAAATGGAAGACTTAGAGTTCAGATATTCCTAAACATGAAATAAATAAAATATTTGGATCTATAGTGTATAAAATAGTATCTTTTCAAAATTTATGAACACCTAAAATCTCAGAATGTGACCTTTTTGAAAAGAGGGTCTTCGCAGGTGTAATCAAGAAAAGGATCAAGATGAGATCATACTGAGTTAGGAGACACCCCCAAAATCCAGTAACTTATGTTCTTATAAGAGGAAAGCACACAAAGAGACACACCCAGAGAAGAATGACATGTAAGATGCAAGTACAAGCCGAGAAATATCAAGGATTGCTCTCAGCCACCAGAAGCTAGAAAGAGACAAGGAAGGATTCTTCCCTACAGATAGCCCTGCCAACACTTTGGTTTCAAATTTCTAGTCTCCAGAACTGTCAGAGTAAATTTCCGCTGTTTTAAGCTGTCTAGTTTGGGGTGATGTGTTATGACAGCCATAGGAAGTAATACAGGATCTAACATAGCTATTTTCATAACCAACCAATATTTTTGATATTATGCTATCTGCATTCATTACTTCCTCCACTTCTTTAACTTCTTATTTTGTAGAAATAGAAACTAGCAAAGAACAGTTCGTTTTGTGATGGTTATAGCATTCAGTATTTATTCATTCAATAAACACTTGAGTACAACATAAGTGAAAATGATTCTGCTCTAAAGCAACAGTAATTCTCACTAAAAGTGATTTAAGCCAAAAGGATATTTAATTATCTGGTAAGATCAGCAGTCCACTGAAAGGTGGTTTCAGGGTTGGTTTGCAAACTCAATGATTTCTTGAAAGACCAAAGGTCTTCCTGTTCTACCATCTCAGCCTATTGGCTGCAGGACTCTGATTTGTTTCTTGTGGTAGCAACTGGTTGTTGAAGCTCCAAATATCATATCCTTACATATCAAGAAAGACAATCTTAGTAGCCTTCCAGCAGACTTGCCCTTGTGTCCAGGGCTTGAGCACATGCCCACATCCAGACTTAATAAAGGAACATGGGATTGGTAGGACTAGCCAAGATCCGTCACTCCCCCAACTGGTAACATTGCATTCAGAAAAAAAACTAGAGTTCTGTGAGTAAAGAAGCAGCAGAGTCACTGGGAAAAGACACATATTTTTAATTTCATGAGGCGCAGCCAGGTTTCTCTCCAAAACAGATGCTCCATCTAAACTATGATGCAGTGGATAAGGATTCCTCTGCCCCGACACCTAGCCTGTCTCTTTTACCCCAATTCTAATAGTGTTAAACCGAAAGCTGCATTTCTCCTAGTGTTAATACTTTTGAGCATGTCCTCATATTCATGTGAACCTTTTGAATGTCCTCTGTTGTGAATTGCTGTTCATATTCTTTGTTCTTTTTAAAGTTAAGTTTCCTATCTTCTTTATTTGCAGGAGTTGTTTACAAAGTACAGATTATTTAATCCTTTATTGGTTTTATATATTTCAGATATGCTCTCTTTCCTGTCATTGGTTTTTCAACTTTGTCCATGTTGTCCTTTACTGAACAGATATCTTAATTTATGAGATTAAAGTATTCATACCTGACATTTAAATATGAAAATGTATATAAAACTCTTGGCTATGATACCAAGTACAAAGTAAGGGCTTAATAAATAAATCTTAGATATTATTATTGCTATTGTTATTGTTATTTGTTTAACACTCTTTCCCAGAAGAGTCACAACTATTTTTTGCTGCCATAATAACCTACAGATATTTTTATTGTAGCAATTATTAGACTGTCTCTCATTCTGGAAACATTGTACTCTGGGAAGCCAAGGACCATCCGTGCCTTATTCATCTTGTACTCTCATGACGTAGGACTTGCTAAATATACTTAATAAATGTATTTTTTAATAAATATATAAACAAAGGAGAGGGATTAAAAAATTTAAATAATGAAGAACACTAACTGAGGAAAAACTAACTCTAGAAATCATGGGAAAGTTTTATATTTCAAAAAAATAAAAAATGTTTGCAAAAAACACATTTCATAAAAGATTATTATTCAAAATATGCAAGAACTCTTTAAAACACAACAATAAGAAAATTAACCAAGAGGGTCACAATGGCAGTGTACATAAACATGGTTCACCTTCTCGCACACCACATCAAAATTACAACAAAACTATAGAACAACCATCATTCACAACCATCAGAAATTGAGTTAAATGGAAGTCTGACAACTAGAGAATTAAAGAAACCACATCCATCTAGACTAGTAAGAGAGGCAGAGATGTGGAACAAGTGGGTCCCACATCTACATGTGGTGGATAAAAATTGGGGAGGGATATCTTGGAAGCGAAGCCTCCCATCCCCACACCAGCCCCCCAGCCCAGGGTTCCAGTACCAGGAAGACAAGTCTACACAACTTCTGGCTGCAAAAAAACAGTGGGGAATCAAGGCAGTGGAAGAAACTTATGGAGTCCCAAGCAGTTCCTCCTAAAGAACCCACACTTGGACTTACTCGGACTCCTTCTGACTCCAGCACCGGGGTAGCAGCTTGAAAGGCATCAGTGGCATACAGGGAGGAACTGAAGTGACTGGCATCAAGGTGAGAGCTGGGGGACAGCTTTCTTCCCAACAGAAGGGTGAGCAAAGGCTGTTGTCCCTTTTCCAAACCCTACCCACATAGAGCCACAGAACTGGTGCCATATCTGATAATCCACCAACCTGGCTAACATAGTTTATCCTGCCCTGAAGATCTCCAGAGACTCTGTCCCACCAAACTTATGGGCCCATCCAAGCTACTTTTCCATATGAATGGCTGGTCTTGGCTCATGCTTCACAACTTCCTGAACCGTCTCAAACAAGCAACAGCCAGACTCAGTGAGCCCCAAACCCCCATACCTCTTGCTAAGGTCCAGCACAGGTAGCAGCCAAATTTGATTGCTTTATAGCTCAGGCAGGGTGGCCCTGGGCAGAACACAGGTGGGAGCTGATGTTGGCCTACACCACCCAGGAAATCCCAGAGCCTGTGCACCCAGTAGACAGCTATAAACCAAATCAGAACACCACCACCCTGCCCCTGAACAGCTGGTCCTCCAGAGAGAGTGGAGGTTGATGATCAGTAGTCACAGCCAGTCCTTGTGGCCGACTGGGTAAATCCCTCCCACTGACTTACCAACAGCAATCAAGGCTCAACTATGAGAGGGCGATGTACTCAGCCCACATGAAGGGTACAATTTGGGTACCCAGTTTGAGTGACAGAGGAGGCAGTGACACTAGACCTTACAGATACTTACTACATTAGGCCACACTACCAAGACAGGTAGTCATAGCAGCTCTACCTACTACATAGAAACAAACACAAGGAGGCTGTGAAAAGGGGGAGACAAAGAAACATGGCCCAAATGAAAGAACAGATCAAAATTCCAGAAAAAGAGCTAAACAAAATGGAGATGAGAACCTGTCAGATGCAGAGTTCAAAACACTGGTTAAAAGGGTATTCAAGAAACTTAGGACCTCAGCAGCATAAGAAAGATCCAGTCAGAAATGAAGGATACACTAATTGAAACAAAGAACAATTTACAGGGAAACAACAGTTGAGTGGATGAAGCTGAGAATCAAATCAATGATTTGGAACATAAGGAAGCAAAAAGCAACCAATCAGAACAACAGGAAGAAACAAGAATCCAAAAAAATGAAGATAGTGTAAGCAGCCTCTGGGATAACTTGAAAAGGTCCAACACTCACATCATAGGGGTGCCAGAAGGAGAAGAGAAAGAACAAGAAACTGGAAATCTATTTGAAAAAATAATGACAGAAAAATTCCCTAATTTGGTAGAGGAAATAGACATGCAAGTCCAGGAAGCACAGAGAATCCCAAGCAAGATGGATGCAAAGAGGCCCACTCCAAGACACATCATCATTAAAATGCCAAAGGTTAAAGATAAAGAGAGAATCTCTCTTTAGCAAGAGGAAAAAAGTTAGCTACCTACAGGGGAGTTCCCATTTTTAAATGATATTTCCATGTATAATATATAAGTATTTTAACTGAGTGTTGTTTTAACTACTGACAAACATTTTTAACCACATCAGCTAACAAACAGCAAGATGTCTAGATTTTAACTGCAAATAAACAGAGTAATTACATGGGACAGTCAGCCAAAGGGAGAGGAGAAAAGTTAAAGAGCATGGATAATTCATTAGTGCTTAATATTTACCTAAACCCTTTGTTTTAGCTATATATCAACACTTGACAGATTTATCAACAATGTTGAAATTCTTTGAAACATAAAATTTTTCACCAGCTTAAAAATTCTTCTCAGTAATGACCCTGAACTTACCCAAATGTCACTATATCCCTGCAGAGTTATACTCAGCATATTGTATAGTTTCCTTAAATCTGTATGAATGAGGAAATGTTCATAATTTCCATTTAAGGAAATTAGAGGTTTTGATTTCAGTTTGATGAATTTCAATTATACTTCAGAAAGAAATTGATGACCATAATTTTAAAGAGGCTGCGAAGTCCCTCCTCTGGAAAATTTTGAGAATATTGTAAAGACTGGATCTTTATAATGGTTTTGGGAGTGAGACCTCTTCAGTTGCCACCAAAAATTTAATGATTCTATATGTACACCTTAATCTTTTTATTTGGGCATTTAATTTTCTTATTGTCTAAGGAGCATACCTAAAACACGGAGCCTCTTCCAAGGCCCCCTAGACAACAGTGATCGGTCTTGACTAGAAATGCTTTTCTCAACTTCCTATTTGGTGAATTTCTTAGTAGAACTTGACAATCTTATACACAATGTAAGCACTGTGAACTACTACTTATGGAGGCTAAAACTGAACATAGAACCTCCAGATCCCACCTCTTGAGTCTGTGACAGCACAGTGGTTAAAGGTGCAGCCAATGGAATCGGAACTACCTGGGTTTTGGTCTCAGCTAGACATTACTAGCTATGTCTCCTTAAACGAGTTATGCAATTCTACTAAGCTTTGATTTTCTCACATATAAATGGAAATGATAATAATGCTTACTTCTTGAGATATTGCATATACAAGTATATGCATACTAAAACCCTTAGTATGGTGTCTGATGTATAACAAGTAATTAATGTCTGTTATTAATATTTCCTTCCCTGCCTCCAGCAAGTTCTCTTCTTTATTCTCTTCCTGTATCAACAGAACATCAAATTGAAGATCTACAGAAGCAAAAATGACTGTCAGTCTGATGTGTAACTGCACTGCAGAATATACTTCTACTGTATTCCTGAGTTTTTCCCATAACTTCAGTGAAATGTTTACAAAATTCAAATTAGTACTTCTAATATTTATATCCATGGGAATAGTAAAATAAATAGAGTAAAGTTGTAATTCAGATTGCCAGACATTTCTCTCTAAAGTGGCATATACTGGCAAAAACTAACTAAATTTTTCACATATGAGGGGGACCCCCCAAAAAAACAGAATTTATTTATAAAAAATAAATAAATTATAGCCCTGGGTGGTGTAGCTCAGTGGATTGAGCAGAGGCTGTGAACCAAAGCATCACAGGTTTGATTCCCAGTCAGGGCATATGCCTGGGTTGTAGGCCATGGCCCCCAGCAACCGCATATTGATGTTTCTCTTTCTCTCTTTCTCCCTCCCTTCCCTCTCTAAAAATAAATAAATAAAATCCTTAAAAAAACAAATAAATAAATTATTTAAGTTAAATTATTTAAAATGAAAAATTTATTCTTACATCTGCCATTCGACCCAGCAATTCCACTGCTGGGACTATATCCTAAGAATCCTAAAACACCAATCCAAAAGAACCTTTGCACCCCCATGTTCATAGCAGCACAATTTACAATAGCTAAATGCTGGAAGCAACCTAGATGCCCATCAGTAAATGAGTGGATCAAAAAACTCTGGTACATTTACACAATGGAATTCTATGC